>JAQQAE010020141.1:0-10763 GCA_029823295.1 Pseudamia nigra | reverse complement strand
AAATTAAAAATGTGACATTTTTGGATGGTGCGCCTTATAATCCGGTGCGCCCTATAGTGCGGAAAATACGGTAATCACCCATATGCAGAAATGATCCTATTTGCTTCGTAAAATCCAGGTGGTGACCTTTTTTTTTTTTTGGCCAGGCAGTGTATAACAATTTTAGAAATAAAAAGTTCACAACAAAGCATTCCTGAAAGTCCCAAATTATTTTTTTTTACATTCTGCTGCGATACTCAATTTTTACTAGTGGTGCCAAAATCACTGTGTTAATCCAGATTAATTCATTTTCATGATAAATTAGATTCAAATTTTTAAGGCAATTAATCTTGGAGCCAAAAACAGGATGCAACCATATTTGTACATACGGCGGCGGTGCCCGCCATGGGGAAAGCTAACTAACCGATAGCCTTTAGCCGCTAGACGGGCTAATACTTCACCAAGCAGTGTTAACCAAAGTCATGCTATGGTGTTGTTAGTGTAAACACTTAGCTACAACTGCAGTCAAGTGTATCTCAAGTAAAACTATGAACATATTGAATAAATAGAAGATACAAAAGGTCCGACTCGGTCGGACCCCACCGGAAGACTAGTTACTATAGCAACATGTAATCAAACCCCAGCACGGCAGTGGTTTGTCGGCCTATTTGCTGTAATATCTTAATAACAGAGCAAAAAGTTAAAGATGGACCAGATCACTTATTAGAGGGTCTCAGTAAATCTACCTTTGACAAACTGACTGACACAATGGATTGTAAAAAACAGCAGACTGGTTAATATCGGCGAGGACATGGGATTTATGGAGGTTTTGCAAATTGCATCTCAAGATGCTTTGTACAAAACACCATCAAGAAGCATCATAATGAGGAAAATCCACGGGCTCTATGAAACTGAAAAGAAAGACACTGTCCTGACAGGAGACACTGGACTTCAGTGAGTAACACGAACTATTTAAATATTTTACTACTCCTGCAACCACTGTTTAGTTTAAACACATGTAAAGTGTATATATAACCTTCTGTCATGAGGGTTTTTGCATCCACAAAATGAAAGACATTTAATGGGTATTAATCGTGATTAATCCACATTGGCCCTGTGATTAATCAAATTAAAATTTTTAATCGTTTGACAACCCTAATTTTCACATAAATAAAATGAAGATACTGTATGTTGTCTTTTCAGATGTGAATGTCTCCTTTAAAGTTTTGAAAACAGTGTGTTAGCATCTGAAAAATGTGCTGAAAAATGTTTTGCAACTGGTGGTTTGTGAGAAAAGAGTTCCTGAATTTTGTAGAATGTTTTCACTGGATGCATTTTGTGTGAAAGACAAAAAATGATTTAGAGTTTTGTTCACGTGGACTTGTGCTTCACTGATTGTGTGAAGAATTCTGAAATTGTGACGTGTGTACTGATCGATGCGTTTTAGCAACTGAAAAAAAAAAACTGTAAAATAGGCGACAAATGCTGATGTGACTTTTGTACTGAAAACCACTGCAAAAACACCAAATCCTAGTGGACTGTGAAAACCTGTACTGCTCAGACATTGGATACATTTTACAGTTTCTTTGAGTTGATAAAATGCATCAGTCAATACTTAAGTCACACTTTCAGAACTTTCAGAACTAAACTCTTTCACACAAAATGCATTCAATGACTGCATTTTCCAAAATTCATCATCTCTTTTTTCACAAACCTCCAACTGCAAAACACGGTGTATCTTCAGCATGTTTTTCAAATGCTAACACACGGTTTTCAAAACCTTTAAGGAAACATTCAAAAACAAGACAACTTTTATTCGTTTTATTTATGTAAAATATATACAGTCTAAGCAGAATGTGAAAGAAAATCATGTTTGGGCTGTCAGGGATGTTTTGTTTTCAACTCTTTATTTCCAAAACATTAGGATACTATGATTCTGTAAAAATATTGGAGCAGCTGCATCTCTGTTTCACTCTTGCTACTTGTTGTACAGTCAATAACCTGAAAACCTTTTTCTGTGATAAATTGTTTATTTATGTAATAATTCAAACTTCAAATAGAACAGTTCATTACTTCTTCACAGTGATGCTCCCTGTCATTAGTGTTTTAAGCCAATATGTTGTTGCCAGTGTTTGGATGAAGGAGCAGATTTGGAGACATGTATGAAGAGTTTGGGTTCTTTGATCTTTGCAGGTAAGACGTTGACAAAGCAGACTGTGTGATGAGTTTGGAAAAAGCAGCTTCGGTGTTGACCGATGTGTTTAAGCCAGGGGTCTCAAACTTGTGCCGTGGACGGCCGAGACGCTGCAGGTTTTCTCTCCAACACGCAGATTTTACTGATTAGCTTCTCCCCCCGATTGCTGATCAGTGAAATCACCTGCTTTGGTGACTGGGTGGATAGAAAACCTGCAGCGTCTCGGCCGCCCACAAGTTTGAGACCCCTGGTTTAAGCAACTGAAAAAGACTGTGTTATGTTGACTCAATGTTCATATAAGCCTGTGTATTAAATTGTAACATGTATGGGTGCCTTAGTGGCTCACACCCACATGGCTCAGGCCTAAATGCAGCAGCATGGGATCAAAGCCTTTGCTGTATGTCACACTTCCTCTGTTTTATGTGTCTTTTTAAAGGCTAAAACCCATAAAAACATAATATACTGACTGAAGGCGAGTGTATGTTTCTGCTGTAAATGCACCACACACAGGTGATTCAATTCATGCAGCTAAACCACACATGTGGTCGCAAGAGTGTGACGTTGAAGTGTGTTATCTTACTTCTGTGAAACACAAGACGGACACTTCAGTCCTGCACACGCCTACTCACGCAAACCCGTTGCTCAACACTTTTCTTAATCATGTAATCTTATCCCAAACAAATGGCAAAAGCACCACCTCCACAAGTCTGTTAAACCCTCATATATCAGTGTCTCCATGTTGACATTGATGAGCTCCGTCTTCTGGCTCAAATTTTGTCTTTACAAGAAGGTGCAAGTTTGTTCAAGTTGTGTATGTACAACAGATGCCAACGTCTCTGGTCACACTTGAACATGAAGTCTGCACTTAACGATATGGATAAAACAAATTGCTGCAGCTTATTTCTACAAAGCCTTACATTTTTCTGAGACTGTATCTGTTGTATCATTCCAGGGGCTGTACTGTACTTTTTTTTTGCTCAAAGCAGGTCAAGAGAGTCATCTGGGTGTTAATCAGTAGTCAAGATGAGACATGTAGCCTCATGCAGGACAATCACCAGCAACAACAAAACTGAAGGCAAGAAATATGAAAACAGCAACTAATCCTCTTCTGTATGACAGTGTGAAATATCAGACAGACAGTGGTTTCTGCTTTCTCATGTAATGACTTAATGACCACCTGAATGTTGTTTTAAAGATAAGCACCACAGGCACACATGACGAGCGTGTTGGAGCTGACGTTGGGAAAGTGTCAGATGGACTGAAAAACCTGATTTCTGCGTGTTTTAAGCTACATGAGCGTGCACTGACCTGCTCCTACTCTGCTTGTGTAAATCTGTGCACATCTGTTCAGTTTTCTGTCAAACTGCCTCGTCGTGATGACCTGGAACCTGCCAAGAAATGAAAACATGGGCAAACTTTAGAAATATGACTAGTATGACAGAACAGAAAAGAATGTAAGGTTAGTGTGTTCAAATCCCATCTGAAGGTGAGACCATGTGAGGCTTTACTGCAGCCTAGTGGCCCGAAGCAGACCCGGATCCAAAGCCCAAAAACGCCAGATTGATAAAGGCTGAACTTATTATTGTTGTCATGAGAATATTTTCAGCCATATCACCACTACTGGATCTTATTAAACATTAGTGTGCACATTTGTGGACACAGCTGTTTTGTTTCATATCCATATCAGTGTTGAATCTGACTGTGGTGGGCAGGGGTACCGCCATGGCTATGCAGCCCTGTGGAAAAAAATAAAACTTTGGGCCCCGCCATTTTAATGCTGCAAACCATACCAACCATTAAAATATACTGTAACACTGTACAGACGTGGATCAATATTCTGCTTACAATAGATATTATAATTTTTGCAAGATTGATGAAAAATGTGCAACCATCTTGACCTTTTAATAATATTTATAACGTTACTGGATTTCTTTGTAATGATTGGTACCTTCCACCCACTGGGCTCATTCATTTTGTTACTTCAATTATTTTATTCTTTTTTATTATTATTTAGTTATTTTTAATTTTGCACATTTCAGCCTATTTTATTATTTAACATTATCAGTGTGACACAAATTTTTTGGACACTGAAAAATAATTCTATCCAACAAAAGCCTTTCGTGCCTAAACATGTTATTATCTCATGGCATATGGTCCAAAATCAGTACTGTGGCATCACATGCTGATGATTTTTTTTTTTTTGATGTTATGATGTGCACACTATGCAATAAAACCTTATTATTTACATAGGCTACAACTGGCATAAAGGAAATTTGGAAACACGAGACTATGATTTTGTATTCTTCCTGTCATAATGATGTACCTGGCATATGTTTATTTCCCTGTTTAAGCTCCATTTTAGTGTGTTGATTGATATTTTAAATATTATTCCAAATGATTGTTATTGGTTTGAAAGTAGTGCAGCACTGTCTTATGACATTTGAAATGGTTGTTTTTGCGTCACTGCACCACAAGGGGGCAGCACATCCTGAAAACTGAACAAAGTAGACCCAAGCAGGGCAGATTAATCAGATATACACTGTATATTTACAACAGTTTGTGTAAAATTAAACACAGCATAAGTAAAGAGAAAAAACAGCCTGTCTAACTTGAGATTTTTCAGATTGACTGACTATTATTTCTCAGAGTAATGATGGACTGTCTTTTGTCTTAACTGAGTGTTTCTTACCATAATATGCATTTGTACAGTAATTGTAGTAGCACAAATAGGGCTAATGACTCTGTACCCACCCTTCCTCTGGTCTTAAGCAGGATGAGGATGTCCACATGATATCTTCAGTTTAGAAGACATACGTGTCTTATTGTCCCCACCTGGAAATTGGTTTTCAGCAAACACATACACACAAATAGATCTCAACAGTATTTACAGTATAAATACATAAAAACTCTATGATACACAAAAGTCCACAAAGATCAATTCAGCATGTAGTGAAGTGCAAAGAGCAGCAAGATGTTGAAAATATCGATGTAAACTTTGTCAACAACAAACCCAGAGGTGATGACAGGATATGAAGTTGGATTTCAACACTTAAAAGATCCACAGCTGCTACAGGGGAGGACATGAAACGAGCAATCGTCTCCTTTATTTAAACACATAAATATCAGAATCCCTTTTATTGTCATTGCACCAGGAAAGCACAACGAAATTTAAAAGAGGTAACCAGTGCAAAACAGCCAAGTATAAATAGAAAAGAAGGACAACAGTCAAATAGAAAAAAAAAAAAAATCTATTTTAGTGAACTATTGAAAGCAAACCTGCTCCACTGAACATGTCTAACTCAATGTGAGGCTGGTACAAGTGTAAAAGCAAAAACACTTTTATCACGGAAACAAGATAAATATCAAAGTGAAGTGACAGTGAAAGTGAGATGTGATTAATGTGGCATTAATTCTTCATTTCCTTGCCTCATCGCTTCACCACACATCTCAGTTCCAGAAGATGTGAGGTGAGGAGCCAACGAGCAAGGAAAACATCCTCCTCACAAACGGAGACATCCCTGTAAATAGACATTTGTTATATGATGTGCAGGACAACTGTATCAACTGTCTGCTTTGCTTCCACTATATTTTGGAATCTTTCAGATAAGACTTAATGAAAACTTGGCATTAACGTTTCCTTTTTTACTTTACACGTGTCATGTGTATAGGAGCTATATATGTAGAAACCATGAGTGAATTAGTGGTATTGGCACATTTGTGGCAACATTTGATGTTTATTATTGTTGTCATGTGGTGCCAGCAGCTGTTTCTTTTTTCATTAACTGGGGAGTTAGAGGAACACTGCATGCCACGTACATGTGAAGATGAACATTCTGGATGCCCATGCACATCAAAACTTCTGAAAGCAACAACAAGATAATGTTCCAGCTCACACGGTGGCCTCGTCACAGCTTTATCATCCTCCCTATTCACCTGATCCAGCACCAGGTGACTTTTTCTTGAGTTCAAATCTGTGTCAACAG
Source organism: Pseudamia nigra (assembly GCA_029823295.1). Lineage (NCBI taxonomy): Eukaryota > Metazoa > Chordata > Actinopteri > Kurtiformes > Apogonidae > Pseudamia > Pseudamia nigra. Next base: position 4,607 of record JAQQAE010020141.1, on the reverse strand, counting down.
AATACATTTTGAAGTCTGTGCCAGAAGTTAAGAAAAAAAAGGACAAAGGTTCTGAGACAACTGCCTGAAGACCAAGTGAAAGACCTGAATGCAGCGCTGTGTTGATGCAGAAGAGGAGGAAACTGAAAGAAAGACACTGAAAAATGTTTATGGTCAATACAATTTCATTTGAGCGTTAATCAAATTTTTTAATAGCCATAATTCATATACCACACCTCTTTACCTACATCCCAGATTTCATTGTCAAAAAGACAAGGGTTGGGGGGGGGGGGGTCGAGGGAAGGAGAGAGAGAAGCTCAGAGCTTCACCGTCCCCCAGCAACCTGGTGTTATGCAGCAGAAGTTAAGGGTCACGTGACCTAGCATTGACTACACGCTTTGTAAAAAAAAAAGGATGGTTTCAAGCCTCGTTTTAAAAGGTACAGAGTGTGTCTGCATCCCGGATCCAGACCGGGATCTGGTTCGACAGGACAGGAGCTTGGTAACTGAAGACTCTAGTTTTAGAGATTCAAGGAGCCGCAAATAGACCTGCACTCTGAAAGCGAAGAGTCCTGATTGGTTTATAGGAAACAATAAGGTCTCCGATTGTTTAGGGCTTTGTATGTTAAGAGGAGAATGTTAAATGTTAAATTCTATTATAAACTTTACAGATAGCCAATGAGGCAACGCCGGTAGCGGAGAAATATGATCTCTCTTTCTGACTACAGTTTAAACTTGTGCATTTTGGATCAGCTGGAGATTATATATATACATAGTAGTTATTTAGACATATTTGGGCATCCTAGAAGTAGCGAGTTACCATAATCCAGCCTAGACATAACGAATGCATTTCTTTGTATCACTTTGGGGCAGGATATTCCTAATTTAAGCTGCATTACAGAGATGAAAGAAGGCTGTTCTTGACATTTGTTTTAAATGATTACGTGAAGCGTAAGTCTTGATCCACAGTCACTCCCAGGTTCCTCATAGCTGCACTGGATTCAACAGAAATGTTGTCTGGGTTAAGGAAGTCACTAGGAATTGTATCCCTTAGATTCCTTGGGCTCATTACAATAACTTCAGTTTTATCTTCGCTGAGTAGGAGACAGTTAGAGGTCATCCATGCCTATATGTCTTTGAGACAAACATGGAGTTTTGTTGAATTAGTTTTTAATTCATCAGGTTTCACCGAGAGGTACAGCTGTTTATCAGCATAACAATGAAAACCTATGCCATGTTTTCATATGACATCACCTACAAGCAGCATGTATGGTGTAAAAAGTACTGGTCCTAAAACTGAGCCCGATGGAACACCGTGACTAACTTTAGATTGTGTGGATGACTAGTCATTAACATGTACAAATTGAAATCTTTCTGTGAAGTCAGACTGAAACCAATTTAGTGCAGTACCTTTAATTCCAGTAGAGTGTTCTAGTCTGTGTGACAGAATATTATGAAGCTCTAAGACCCAAAAGTACAAGTACAGAGATTAGTCCATTATGTGAAGCTAACAGAGGATCATTAGCTTCAGATAATATTTGAAACAAAGACTTTAGACGCAGCTGCTTGGATGCACCTGACATGACTGGGTCCGACTGGTGGTGAACAGACACAGGCCCAAAGCTACAGAATGTCACAGAGCTGGGTGAAAGGTGGCAGAACCAAACCACAGTTCATGGTGTTTTGCAACGTTGTACAGAAAAGGACAGACATATACAGTAGTAAATGATTTTTACAGCGTTCAGGTGTTTCCACAGATGTTTTTTTCCCCTACAAAGATCAATCCACAATTAGTCACTGAGGAGCCAACCAGGTGAAAAACATAGCATGTGAAATAGGGTCTAGGGGCTCTATCACACACACCTGTGACTCTTCAGCTGATTGGACCAGGTGAAGTTTTTCTTACAGCAGTCACACCAGTACGGTTTCTCTCCAGTGTGGATGCGTTCGTGCGTGGACAGGTCTGATGATCTGATGAAGGCTTTGTCACAGTGTTTGCACTTGTAGCGTTTGTCTCCGGTGTGGATGCGTTCATGAACTTTAAGTCCACTGTAGGTACTCAACACGCTCCCACAATGGTCACAGGAGAAGACAGTTTCTTTAGTGTGGACATTAATGTGTATTTTGTAGTGACTCAGGGTGGTGAAGGCTTTCCCACACAGCTCACAGACGTACGGTTTGTCTCCAGTGTGGATACGTTGGTGGATAATGAGGTCTTTCCGCTGGGTGAAGCGTTTCCCGCAGGCGCTACAGCGATGTCGTTTCTCTCCGGTGTGAATGAGCTGATGAGTCTTCAGGTTCGATGACTGCGAGAAGGCTTTTCCACACTGCTCACATGCGTACGGTTTTTCTCCGGTGTGAATCCTCTGATGAACCGTTAGGTCTCCATTTGTTTTGTACGTTTTGCCACAATAGTCACAGCCGTATGGTCTTTCTCCAGTGTGAACTCTCTGATGTCTCCTTAAATCATTTGGTTTACTGAACTCTTTGCCACAGTGGTCACAGAGGTGAACTTTCTACACAGAGAAACAACACGTTAAAAAAAACAAGAACCTTAGATGCAATGACGTCTCTATGTCCTTGCATCAACAGAATGTCAACTAAGGAAGCCTCTTTACCAAGTTTCAAATCAATCTGACATGAACAAGATCAGGAAAATGTCATTTAAGTGTACTGGAGAGAACCAAAATACAAAATTAACCAGTGGTGTAATATCAAACTGCCATTAGATATGACAGAGCAATGTTTTCAACACAGTTTTGCCTTAAGATCCCAATAAAATTAGGTATCTCTTGTTACCCATGCTTAAAAATCTACACAATATGTATAAGATACGACGTGTAACTGTTGACATTATGCACTGCTGTTAACGTCAAATCAAATTAAGGAAATAAGCAGTAAATCAAAAAAGTGAACAAAATAATTAAAAAAAAAACTACAAATTATGAGGAAAATGAACAAAATAGTAAAGACTGAAAAAAAAATAAGCAATGTAATAGACAAAGTGAATAAAATAGTCAGGAAATAAAGTATCCAAAAAACAAGGAAAAATTAAGAAAAATTAACAAAATAATCAAGAAAATCAGAAAAAAATAGTGACATAATCAAGACCAACAAAATGAACAATAAAAATGATTAAAAACAAGAAAATGCTTAAAAATAAAATAATCCTCCAAATGAACAAATATTATCATAAAAGTGAACAAAATGAATAAGACTTAGATTAATCAAATTAATAAAGATCAAACATGACAAACTAGCAACCCAATACAAAAACGGCTCCACAACCAATTTTGGGTCTCTATCCGAAGTTTTGGAAACACAGTTACAGACCAATCTATGAGGACAATAAAACTCACTGCAGAATTATCAGGGTATGTGTGGAAGAATAACTGTATATGAGTAATTTAAAAAAGTACAAAAACACTTGAGTCTGTTTCTCTACTGTAAAAGATCCTGCTTGGTCTTTATTGTAAATAACAGACATGCAGTATCCATCAAAATGTCTCAAAACAGACATGGCATTAAGATGTAGGAAGTGTATAAAAACACTTGACAATCAGATCAATGCAGACTTTTATCCAGGAATGATAAATGGTAAAAAAAATACACGGTAAGGACATGCTAAAATCACCTTTTGTTTGGACGTCATGTTTCCTGGTGAAACAGCTGATGTCCCTCTGTGACACCAACAGACAGACGCCCCCTGTGAGACAAGTCCAGAAAGAAGAACCAGCTTTATGGCACAAAACAGGCTGAATCCTGCTTGAAGACCTGCTGACTTCCTGTGAGCCTCTTCACAGCTGAAGACCATCTACAGGTCTTCATGTTGGTGATGGAAGTCCAAATTAATGACAGAGGGTCCTCAACAATCAGTAACTTTCATTCTTTTAAACATATAGTAGTAGGTATTTGTTGACAAAACTAAATTACACATAGTAAGTAACTCCAAATCCAATGGCTATAATTTAGGCGGGAATAAAAAGGTCCATTTTAAAGGCAAAACAATTTATTTCATCAATTTATTTAATCATTTATTTTACCCGGGTGCAACTTTAAACAGACAATGGACTGTCCAAAAAATATAATGATGAGCAAGTCAATAGCACAAAACAAATGCCCGTGATGAGAAAAGCCTTTCAGCCTCCAGAAAACTACAGAAAAACTTGTCACAGATTGGTTTTCTCAATTTTCTCACCTCTTTTTTGGAAGCTTTGAGAAAATTGTGGACAAAATACTGTTGTGTGAGCTTCAGACTAGATTTCAAGCCCTACTTGTAACTAAGAGCTGTGTGTAAAGTAAGGTTTACAAGGTGATCAGAACACATCAACATATTTACTACTGCAGTCCACGACCAGGCTGAATCCAAACCACATGGCCTGAACCCTTATGTGAGCTTTAACCATACTGTTTGCACATGATCGGTGATAAATTCCTCAATTTCCACGATTCATTTACCCCCATTTTGTTGCATATTTGCATAAATTAGGGCCAAGGTGTGACTGGCACTGTAACAGGTGAACCAGACTGTTCAAAAATAGTTCAAGTCACTTACAGTGCATCCGGAAAGTATTCACAGCGCTTCACTTTTTCCACAATTTTTTATGTTAGAGCCTTATTCCAAAATGG
>JAQQAE010020140.1:0-10764 GCA_029823295.1 Pseudamia nigra | reverse complement strand
ATGTTTTTGGCTGTGGGAGGAAGCTGGAGAACCTGGAGAGAACCCACGCAGACACGGGGAGAACATGCAAACTCCACCCAGTGTTGGGATCGAACCCAGGACCTTCTAGCTGTGAGGCACGAGTGCTACCCACTGCACCACCGTGTCGCCCCTAAATGAACAATATATAAGGCTGTAATACATTCCTCATCATACAGTTACTCACTACTTAAGTAGTTTTTTTAAGAGATACTTTTTAAACTTTTATTCAAATACTGACTTGAGTACCTCTAGTTGAGTCATTAGAAGTAGGAGAGGTCAGCGATATTTTTACTCGAGTACTGTTTGGTTTACTCTATCCACCGCTGGTCAGGGATTAAGGTCAGTGACAGCGAAGACAGACTGAGCCCTGATGCTGCACTGGTCATTTATGGAGATTTATTTTTGAGATACACAGGAGCATTTATGGTGAGATGCTGAGTGCAATGTGTTCGGATCAGACACAGCTCCATCACACAGTAGATCTGTCTCAGTGACAAGAACATCATCATGTTAGCTTAGCGTGAATGGCCCTTTACACTCCTGGCCCAGTTTCAGAAAGCAGGTTTATCAAACTGCACTGACTAATGTTCACGGTTTCACACGCGATTTGGTTCAATCAGCTCTTCAGTTGAAGCTTCAGGCGTAAAGTCTATAATTAACTTTCAGCAGATTGTTATTCAGGAGGCCTGACAGGAAACAACACTTCTGCACCTGCTCTTCATTCTATGTCAGGCTGCACAAACTCTACCTGGCGGTAAGACTCTGGACAAACAAGTGTTTTCAGATGAGAAAGGGGTCAAATGTTAATTAAATTGTTTCCATCATTGTATTCAATGAGTATTTTTGGGATTTACATAGGAAAAAGTGTATGTGAATGGTAATACTTGAACTTGGGAAAACAAACATTGGGGAAATTCACTTTTTTTGTCTGACACTGAGCACTCTGCAATTTTTGCAATGTTACAGATTAAAGGAGACATATCAATTTAGGGTTTTTCTGGCTAAAATATTTTAAGTTTCTGGACCATATAGATGGTTTTAAGCTTCAAAATCTCTCTCACTGTTGTTTTCTTTGCTGATTTCTTTTCCCTTTTCTCAACCCCTTGGCTAAAAAAATCCCGTTTTAGTCCCTCCCTGCCCCTCGCTCCGATAGTCCGGTCAGTCTCATCAGAGTTTATGGGGTGGGGCTTATGCAAATGAGAGAAACGACTGGTGTGAGGGGAACCATGCTGAGAGCTGAACTGAGCCCAAGTGGGCGGGGCCTAGGCCTCAGGTTGAGGTGATTGACAGGAGATGTGACATCACATCTGAGGGCAGATTCAGCTGAACCTGATCAAAAAAGCTCTGTGCACTATTTGTCCCTGAACTGACTGTTTTGAAATTGCAATATTATTTTGAAGCCCAGAAACATGTTTTATCATATTAAAAAGGCACAGAAAATGAATTTTTCATGTCTCCTTTAATGTTGGAAATGAGGTGACATCACCTCACCTCTAAATCTGAACTTTTCAATTGTGAAAAAGTTTCAGTATTTAGTCTCTATTAAAGAGACACTGAATTATCTTACTGTTATATTTTATTTGTACCTTAAGTAACGTGTAACAGTAGCAAATAAAACAAATAAAACGGAATTGAATCAATTTCAGTTGCAAGCATGATCAGCTTTCTAATACTACTGTTTATTACAGCCATGTGCAATGTAGCCTAAAGCACCATCTTCTGACAACAGTAGATTTTTTTTTTGCTCTGAACAAGGGTATAGAAATCTAAATATATTGCACATTTTCATTTTTGCAAGTTTGCACGAGTTCATTTTAGTTCATGGTATAATGGTTTGTGCCCGTCTAGTTAAACTGCCCTGACAAGTGTCTCTGTGTTTGCAGCGTTAGGTCTTAAAAAAACATTTTTTCAATAGCAGGATGAAAAGCTGAGAATGAATCTGTCAAGTGTGACATACAAATACAACAGCACAGACACACTTCAAATCAATTACAAAAGTACATCAGAAAAATGAGGTTGTAGATACCATGTTAATGTAAAAGTAGCAGTTTGATGAACTTTACCCTAGTGTTTAGACATGCACTATGGAACGCCCTGTATGAATGAGGAAATGAAGCAGGAAGTTTAATCTGTGAGTAAAAACCTGAATCCGCCTCCCCGGAGACAAAGCATGTGTTTAAATAAAGACTAGAACGAAATACTCCTGTGTGTCGACTTCATCAGAGAGCAGATTTGATTTTTCTCTATTGTCTAATTATTGTGACAACATACACTACCTGTCAAACGTTTGGACACACCTTCAGTGCTTTTTCCTTTTTCATTATTTTCAACTCTGTCCAAACTGTGAAAACACAATATAGAATTCTGTAGGAAACAAAAAAAAACTGTTAAACAACCCAGAATGTCTGGTCAAGAGTTAATTTATGCCATTTTGTTCCTTGTCAATGTGGTTTAAACCCTGTTGTCTTGTGCAGAGGAAGGGTGGGTACAGCGTCAGTGGCCCTAAAACTGTCAAATATTACAACAGTCTGTCATGAGGACCATCCCAGGAAAGGTAAACCAAGAGCTACCTCTGCTGTGGATGACGGTTTTTTTTTTGTTTGTTTTTCAAGATTTGGTTTTGGGCTTTTGCCTTTATTTGTTTGAGACAGTGGCGGTAGCGACCGATGGGAGCAGTGTGTGACATGCTGCAAAGGGCCATGCGCTGGATTTGAAACCCGGCCGTGGTGGGTGTGTGCTACCAGGTGAGACACTGCCTGAAACACCCCGTGGAAATGAGCAGTTTATTAGAATTATCAGACAATTTAAAACACCTCAAATAGTGTTTGATGGTCTGCACCTTGGGACACATTCAAAGTTATTGAGATTTTTCAGACTAACTGACTTTCATTTCATAAAGAAAGATGGACTGACTTTTCTCTTCACTTAACTGTTTTTGCCATAATATGGATTGGTACCATTGTTGGAGTAGCACCAATAGGGCTACATAAACTGTGAGTTAAAAGTTTTTGTTTTGTCTATCTGGTGAATCTGATGAAAGAATGTCATGAGTGTGAAAAGCTGTCATCGAAGCTAAATGTGTCTACTTTGGGGCAATCTACAACCCCCAATTCCAATAAAGTTGAGAAGTTGTGTAAAATGTAAATAAAAAGATTTGCAAATCTTTTTTAACCTCTATTCAACTGAATACACTACAGAGACAATATATTTAATGTACAATGTACACTCATTTTGAATTTGATGCTTGCTGTAAAGCTGCAACATGTAAAACATGGTCTGGTTGTTTAATACTTTTTTATTTACAACATAATTCTAAATATGTTCTTTCCCCATCTGAATGGATTCAGTATGTTAAACATAATGAACAATAAAGAAAACCACTAAAAGAGAAGATGTTTCCAAACTTTTGACTGGTAGTGTACATGTCTGTACTGTATGTTTTTAATGCTGCAAACATACAAAGATGTGGATAATTAACTGCTGCACATATACGTAAAGCGCAGACTGTCCTGTCATCACAGTCTGAAAAGAAATAGAATTTACTGCCTGTTACAGTTTTCAGTGTGTTTCCATAAGGCAGTGTATGAAGGATTGAAATTAAAATCACTACATCAGTTCATCCAGTACAACGGGCCAATACTACTAGAGGTCCATAATTATGCAAAAATGCATAGTTTTTTTCAAATAAATAACTCATCACAGTGTCCATGGTGTTCAAAAGGCACAGAGGACACTGGACAAAGAATCAACCTGCCAGTGAGCAGGTTCACACAGGAAGCTGTAATAGTGAGGTGGGTTTTTGAAACTGAAAAAAAAAAAAAGTTTCCTTCATATTTGAAGGAAACTTTTTTTTAAACTGGCTGAGTTTAAAGTAAATCTGCTTTCTGAAACAGGCCCCTGCAAGCTGCCCTGTTAAGACATGTTTCTGCTGTATATGTGTGATGTAGAGAGCTTTACAGAGAAGCACTGAGAATTAGATATGATTACGTCACAGGAGCAGTTCCAATAATTCTCATAAACCTCCATCACGCCTCATCTGGATACAATTGCAGACCTTTCCACACTTGTCCCCCCTTAAAGCGCACATCCACTGCAGATCCAGTCCAGACTGCAGGGAACGAAGCCCTCCATGTGGAAGCATTAAAGAGAGGGAAGCAGCTCCAATTACTTCTGGATATAGATGATGATGATACACAGAGTCCCCACCAGCCCCAGAGCCTGGACACCCAGGAACCAGAGCAGCATCCAGAAGAGCACAATCACCACTGGTTCCACCGTCTTGTCCCCAAAGTACATCTGACCGAAGCCAATCCCCCGCAGACACTTGTTGAACATCCCGAACAGAGTCCCCATGCGCTCGCAGTCATCCAGCTCAGGCTCTCCTCGGGTGGGGTGGGCATCACCTGAGGGTCGCGGTCTGAGCCGGCTGCCCTCGCCCTGCAGAGAGACAACCATGTTAAACGACTAACATGCATCTCTGAGGACTCTGCTACTGAATCAGGAAAGAGCAACATGCTCAGTTCATTTGCAACGAGAGGAAAACTTTTTTGTTTTGTGGCTGCTCATCATAAAAGAAATAACAAAATAAGAAAAAAAATGAATAATCAATTAAACAAATGTAAAATGACCAAAATGATTAAGACAATGAATAAAGAACAAAATAACAAAACTAACAATGTAGATTAAAATGAATACATTTGTCAAGTAAACAAATAAAAAAAAAACATAATTGAGAACATGAATAAGGTGCAAAATAAAAAGTAATGAAATAAACAGAAAAATTACTAAAAATGAAAAAAGTAGCCAAGAAAATGAACAAAACCTTAAGGTAATGATCAAGAAAAACAAAAACTAACAAAATAATCAAGACTCAAATGATCAAAATAAGAAGCAAAATTAAATAATTAAGAAAATGATCAAATTAAAGAACAAAATAATCAAGTAAACAAATTAAAAATGAACAGACTAATTATGAAAATTAACCCAAAACAGGTAAAAGAAAAAAAAAAGAAAAACAGAAAATGTACTAAAAATGAACAAAGTAACCAAGACCATGAACAAAACATGAATTAACTAATCAAGAAAAGGACAGAAGAAATGATCAGAAAAATGAAGAAAATAGTCAAGAAAGTGAGCAAACATGAACAAAAATAATCCAGAAAATGAATAAAACCTTTAAAAGCCACTCAGGTTTTCTTATTGCTGAGTTCTTTGCAGGGCAGGTCTGGAGACATTTACTGATTTGGTTGATTGCTTAGCTGCAGCCCAGGGCCTTCCATAACATTCTATAGTATCTTTTAAAGCCAGACATGCTGGAAAGACCAGCTAAATACTGGTTCCTGTTGTAATGAACACTTGTGGATGCTGACATGCACAGAACAGGCGAGGCAGTGGTAATGCCACAGGTTTCCATACTGCAGAGGTATTGTCTCAGGGTATTCACAGTGTGCTATAAACCTCGGTGTGTCTATGATCTCATTATGCTGACACTGACATTTCATAGGTGTCTGATCTACTTATAGACACTAGGTCACAACAGACAAATATACAGCAGGTGTTAATAAGAAATGACAGGCCAACACCATCCTGTCAGTGTCCAACAGAACATATTTACTCAGCGGCCATTATCCTCCGATGTCACACTTCAAATACTGTTATCAAATGCACAGTGTCATATTGTTGTCTTCATGGCATTTGAACACATGGAATCAGTGTTTAACAACTGACCAGCAACACACGTCAGTGGATGGTGAAAATAGGTCGACGCCTGGAACGGTTTTCACAGGTGTCAGGGTTCACACTCTTTTGTTTTGGCTTTATTTGACAGTTGTACAGTGAAGATATGACAGGGAGGTGGGGAGTAAGCATGGGGAGTGACATGCAGCAAAGGGCTGCAGGCTGGATTCGACACATGGGTGCACACTGCCGGCTACTCTACCAACTGAGCTACCGAGGCACCCACACTCTTTTGTAAAAAATTATTTTCCAGGACATTTTCAGCTGCTACAGTAGACAAGTTATTCCACCATACACTAACACATCCTCCCGACGTACCATGTTCACACTCATGGACCAACACTAATAATGCTCTACAACTGAAAGTCACTACTTTTGTCTCTAGGTGCTTCTTTGGAGAAAAATATGGGGATCTGAAAAGTCACTAAAAATAATCAAGTTAACAAAAATGAACATAACTAGAAAATATGCACTCTCTGAAGAGACTGCGTGGGATTGACTCAAAACAGTTTTACTTGCTGAAAAAGTTCAAGGGTTAAATTTATAGAGATTTGAAGTATTATGAACTGTAAGTGTATTCAGTGGAGTAGTTATCAAAGGAGCATCAGAGGATGAAGGAACATGAAAAGAAAGACCATGGCACGCTGCACTGTTGTTGCTATAGTAACCATACGCATGGCACTCTAGTCACATTCTGTTTGAGTTCTCCATTTATTTCCTATGGGGAAAAAAATTGTTTAAAAAATACCTAAATTATTTAAAAACTACAAAGGATAAATTTATGAAAAGTAATAGCAGACATGTCCCGAAAGAGCTTGACATAGTGTTTGAATGGTGTGAATTGGGCGAAAACTGTGGGAGGAGATGAAGATGAAAAATATTCGGGGCTTGAGCCGACCCCTGGCTCTGCCAGCGAATAGAGCTGTCTGCGGCTGGGTTAGATGTAACCTGCAGTTCTGCAAGCCACAGGTGCTCTCAGACATCTCCAGCACAAGATCAGTGATGGTCATTAAGAAGACAAGAAATAGTACAAATTGACTCTTAACAAGACACACTTCTTATTTGAAAACAGAACCAGGTGAGTCTGATGATAGAATGTCATTAATGCGCAAAGCTGTCATTGAAGCTAAATGACACTACTTTGAACAATCTAAAAACTGTAATATATTGTTCACTGAGGGGAGCAGCCGAAAGGAGAAGAAGATACTGTTCACTACATAATTCCATATGTGTTCATTTAACACAAGAAAAAACACCAGCAACTTCTCTGTTTAAAAGGAATATATGGGGGCCGCTCTCTCTCCTGCCGCTTCTGTCTCCAGCATTGGTCCGCCCACGGCGCCATCTGATTGGTTAAGCAAGCCACAGAATGTGTAAGCCGTGTGTGTGTCCTCACACACACACTGTTTGCGTGAAAGTCACATGAAAAACTCTACAGCTCACGACTACGACAACTTGTGAGTCTAGGATCCATGCACTTCTGGAGCTATTTATTTTCTATTTGTTTGGTTAAATAAACATGTTTTAGGCATTTACACAAAGTTAAGTGTTTGTATTACTCAACATTTTTACGCCAATTTTTTTACACTTTGACTGCAAATGAATATCAGCTCCAAATATCGGTTATCGGCCTCCTTAACTACTAATAATTGGTATCAGCCCTGAAAAACCCATATCAGTTATCACTATTCTGGATCGATGAGTACGTCAGCAGAATCACCCACCCACAACTCTGAAAAGCACTGGTGGGCTAGTGGGATCAAATTCCACAGAGACGTCAATGATCTGGTCACGTCAATGCCACGATGGTACCGGTACTCCTCGCAGCAAACGGCGGACACACATGCTACTGACACGTGTGATGCAGAACACTCTTTTGTTTTTTTGCTTATCACTGTCCTTGTCTGAATTGTCCATTCTTGAACTGAATATATTATTTTATTGATATGGTTAAATATAATCGTAGAATTATGGAAATATTTCAATGTTGCATTTTTAATGCCTCTTAGTTCATTTGCCTGCAAATTACAGCTCGTCCCTTGAATTAAACTTAATATCAATTTATGAAGTGTGTGGTAAAATACTGCTGTGACTGTTTCCAGTCTGTACTTCATAGCTCATTTTAGAATTGTGGAGGAAGGTCATGGTTCAATTAGTGGTTAAAACCAATCATTCCACAGCGCCACTTCACCGTAACACAATGAAAACAAATAAATCACAGAATCTCCCCAAATAATAGTTGTTGTTAGCTTAAAAATGTGGTTTAACTCATTCGTCTGATGATCAGGTATACAAGTTCCTTTATTTACTCCCACCAACCTGAACTGAAACGATAGTAACAGCTTTCAATCAATCAATCAATATGCAAGTACATGTACCACAATAAATCAGAGGTAGATTCACGTATCAGCATATTAGCAGTGACAGAAACAGACACAGAAGTCCGTCCTAGCAGACTTCCATTGTGATTACACAGGGCCAGAGGTGGGTAGTACTCAACTACATTTACTCACATGTACTTGAGTAACATGTCCCAAAAAATGTACTTCTAAGAGTAGTTGCTTTTCAGAATGCTTTTACTCAGTTAAATTTGTGATTAAAAAATGTATTTCTACTCAGTGAGTCTTCCTCTTCTCCTTTCGTTTGCTCCCCTCAGGGGTCGCCACAGCGAAATACCAATGATTCGCATGTTTGATCTGGCATAGGTTTACCTCGGATGCCCATCCTGACACAAAAAAAAAAAAAACATGAGATCCAACAAATGAGCAATTGATCAAGTAAATAAACAAAAAAGAACAAAATAAATCAACCAAATAAATTAATAATGAACAAAATACACAATGAACCAGCAAAAGTTAAAAAAAGAATAATCAAGTAAATTAGTAAAAATATACAATATAACCAGTGAAACTGAAAAAAAAACAACAACAAATGCACAACAAAATTAGCAAAAAGTAACAGAACAAACAAATTAACAAAAACTGATCACAACTAACCAACAAACCTGAACAGGATATAATGATGTAAGACCATAAAAATGTACAATGTAACAAACACAATAAAAAAGAAAAAAAATACACAAAAAAACGAGAAACATTATAAAACTATCAAATAAATTAATAAATATGATCAAAATAACCAGTAAAGCGAGCAAAATTTAATAAAACAATCAAGTACAATAAATTGAAAATAATGATCAGAATAAAAGTGAAGACATATCAGCAAAAAGAACAAAAATTATCAAAACTAATAAAACTACACAAGTATCAAGAAAATGCACAAATGATCAAAAATGCTGATGAATAAAATTTTACAATACAACCGAGAAAACGGACAAATATCATTTAGAAATAATAATAATAAAAGGGAGAAAATGTTGTGACCTATTCTATATCACTACTTGAGCAGTTTTTTTTCCTTTACTCTTACTCTTAACCGACCACAGCACAGGGCAGGACCTTTGACCTCCTGATAGGACCTAAACACCAGCATGTGGCAGAGGAATGACAGGGGCTCATTTCACGCTCTGGTTCACACTTTCAAAGAAGCTGCTGGAGCAGAATGATGAGATAAGCCATAATCCTCCATGGATCGTTTCCTACATGTGCGTATCACGTTGTTTCCATTTGACAATCCTGTTCCCGACACCAGTTCTATTCATTTACGCTAATGCTAGCGGTGTTAATGCTTACTGGCGTGCGTTAAAAGCCTGGGGCTCAGTAAACGCTCTTTCACGAACACCATGCTGAGTTTAGCGGGCAGCCCGCGGGGCCACCCTCCCCCTCCGGTCCGTACGGTGCTGTGACAGGTCGCAGAGAATATCATGCCGCTGGGTAACGTAGACACGGTTAGGCTAGCTGTTAAGTTTCCTGTACGTATGCTTTACCCGGTGTCGCTGATGGAGTGGTCCGCGGGCAGGTTGGGGAGACAGCCACCTCATGGTTTCTGTCGACACCTCTTCGAATTCACGTTGGTGAAGCACATACTGGTCATTTAAAGGCGGCGTTACGGCAGACATTGTACAGAATAACGACCAGGAGCAACTTTCACAAATCAAAACATGCGACCTATCGATCGCTCCGCTCTGCCCGCCCCCGGAGAAGCGCGTTCACAAGGAGTTCGCGAGAGTTTTAACGGCATGCTGCCATTGGTCAGCCGCAGCACGAGCCCCACCAGCAGTGCAGCGCGTCCATGTGCGCCACCTGCAGGCCAGAAGAGGAACTACGTCATCAACACGGGAACACGACAGCAAAGGAGTAGGCGTACAGAAGATGAACAAAAATGAAAAGTAACCAAGGACAAAATGAATTACATTTTTAAAACATTATCAAGAAATAAAGGAATAACAATGAAAAATTATCAAGAAAAACCAATAAAAATGAAAAAATAAAATTAAAAAATGAAAGACAATGAAGAAAAAAATTAATACAAATGAAAAATAATCAAAAGAACCAGTAAAATGAACAAAATAATTAAGAAAATGAAAATAGAAATAATCAATAAAATAAATAATTCAGAAAATGTGTAAAAAATGCAAAAAAGCCCAACAAAATAAAGGAAAATCATCACGAAAATGAATACATATGATAAAACAAATAAGGAAATGAGTAAAATGAACAAAATAATCGAGAAAACGAGTAAAAGTAAATAAATGGACATGAACAAAACAATGAACTAGTAAAATAAAAAACAATAAAAAAGAGTACAAGTAAACAAAATAATCAAGAATATAGATAAAAATGTACAAAACAATTCAGAAAAGTTGTAAATAACTAAACAGATTGTGTAAGCAAATTAACAAAAATTAGGAAAATAATCAATAAAATGAGTAAAGTTAAAGAAACTAATTAGAAAAATAAATAAAAATGAAAAATAATGAAAAAAATAATTAAAATGAACAAAATAATCAAGAAAATTAAGGTAAACAACATAAATAATCAAATAAATAATTCAGAAAATTTGTAAAAAAAAAATTGCAAAAAAATCGACAAAACAATGGAAAATAAT
>JAQQAE010020139.1:0-10764 GCA_029823295.1 Pseudamia nigra | reverse complement strand
TTGAAGATGAGGCATCTTTTTTATGATACCGAGAGATTTATTGATCTTTGAGCTAACCCAATCAATGTGATCGCTCCAACTCAAACTCTCATCAACAGATACTCCTAAGAATCTGGCGGCTGGTACCTGGGGCATCACAACAAAGTCAATTAGAATTTAACAGATCCTCAGGCTAGGATTTTTTTGCCATTTAAATTATAGTTAGATTTCTTTATATTCAAAGACAACTTGTTTAACAATTCATTTTACATAGGCACTTAAACCAACATTAGCATTGTGCACCAATGAAGAGAAATTTGAATGGCAGAGAACTAAAGTTGTGTCATCAGCAAACATAATTGGAGAAAAAATATTTGAGATGTTTGACATGTCATTGATATAAATCGGAAATAATACTGGGCCCAGAATGGACCCCTGTGGAACCCCACACTGTAACCTGGCTTTGCTTGGTTACACAAAGAAATTGGGTTGTGTTGTTAAGATAACATTTGTGTTTAATATTGTGAAAACCATATTTATACCACTAAAGTAAAATGAAATGATTAACTTTATCAAAGGCTTTTGAAAAGTCTAAGAAAATACCACAACTGAACCAATATTTATCAAGAACAAAACAAATTTTGTCAGTGAGATGAAGCAGAGCCATATACAGTAAGTGGAATGATTTCTTCTGAACCCATACTGATGTTTGTAGAGGATTGAATTTGAATCTAATTGAAAGATGCTTTTGTATATACTGTAAGTTTTTCGAGTATCTTTGAAAAACAGGGTAAGATTGATATTGGTCAATAATTACTAAACCATTCTGGGTCACCAGCTTTAAACACTGGAATAATTTAATTTTAGCAACTTTTAAATCTTTGGGCACTACTCCTGTTGCCAGGGACAAAAAGAAAATATGAGCAAGTGGTTGAAATACTGACTGTTTTACCTGTCTAACTAGAAATGCAGAAATATTGTCATGACCAGATGAAGATATTTTTATTTCATCAATTAAGTCACTTGTGTCTTGAATATTGGGTGGCAGGTAAAAGTAGACATAACAGGGAAAGTTCCTGAAATAAAATCTAATGTGTTACCTTGGCAAACAGAAATATTTGCTAAACTATGACCAATGTTAAAAGCAATTACATTTTTGAGCTATATAAACTGAGTTATTGAAAATATTTTGACCATCACTAAAGGTGGGAGGTAACACTGGGGCTGCCTTTTTCTTTTAGCATCGGATTTATAACCTTCAGAGTATTTTTAGTATCATTAGAACAACTTTCAAGTTCTTCATTGAAATATTTCTTTTTTGCAGCCCTGATGGAATTTGTTTTTTTTTTCCTGAGTAACTTTAGTGAATCAGCTCTAAGCCAAGGCTTATTGAAGTTGACTGTTTTTCTTAGAGGAACTGTAAATCATTAATTAAAAATGTATAAATTTCACAAATTTTAGGTAAACTAAATTAGCATCATTCTCTTCATAGACTTCGGATCACAACATTTTGTCCAGCCTACCTGTAATTGACTCATGTGCATGTACAGACATAGAACCCACATGTTGCATCCATCACATTGCATGTCCATACATGTGTAGGCAAGGACACGGACACCGAACTCCAGGAGGTGGATGAAGAATGTGTGAATGTGTTAACTGTGACATACTTTGAATGTCATGAGAGGTCATGATTCATAAACTCACACCACCTTTATACACACTTTTACACTGCTTGACACTTGCAAAGAGTTCATAAATGTCATGTGTTTTTGATAAAGGCACAGGTCAGCTAAAAGAAAACAAAGCTGTCCTACTGACCCATGATACTGTATTTGGACCTTTGAGATCAGATGGATTTAAACACAAATATGTAACCTGAGCATGATTTGTAAACTATATAAAACTATATTGTAAACTACTTAATTCTTATCAATCCTCTGAAGCATTTAATTCACACTGACACATATTTATTTTAGAATTTGTTGTAGCAGTGGAAGCTTTTTCAAATAGAACCAGTAGAGCGTTAAATAGATCCACTCATCCAGTAAAGGAAACCATGGTCTACAAAAGTCATCACACATGGTTCTGATCATTGCAGGGAAAAGCACACTAAGCAGAACCGCCAGGTGAGTCTCCTTTATGGTGTTTCAGATCCAGGCAGCTGGCAGCCCAGGACTCAGGGATGTTCTAGTAAAAGTGGGCTTACTTCTATTTCCATTAGATCAAGTTACTGGCAGCTGAATTGCTTACAATACCACAACGTCATCAACAGAATGAAAGACATCCATTCACAACTTTTGATGTGAATTTTAACATGTTATTGTAAATTGACTAAAAAGTAGCTTTCTCAGTGTTGTTGCTGAACCACTGAGCTTTAATGTGACCAGAAATCAGATGTCAGTGACCTTTTCTAAAATGACAAATTTCATCAACAACATAATATCTTATTAGCAAGATGAAAAAAAAACCACACACAAACTTCTAACAATAGACAGAAGTATTTTGTGTCTTGTGTGACTCATTCTCCACGCCTTGTCATGACCCACAGAGGTCAAGCGTCACGGCCGACTTGTGACAGAAATCTGTGAACATGTTTGACTAGTGTCATATTGGTCAGACATGTCTGGGAGGCTGGGGTTTGCTTCTTAGAATCTATGAAACCTGATGCAGAATCTGTACAGGATGATCCGGACCAAACCTGTCGATCTAAACTCAAACTGTATCAAATTTCACTACAAATATAAACTGAAAAAGTACATTTTATAAATTCAGTGTAGCCAATTTTCTTTTACTAATGAACTAAAAACACATGGAATAGTTTTGTATTGTTTCTCATGACGGATATAAACAACATCAAATGTGCAACCTTGTAAATACAAAGTGAAGCAAGAAATGAAAAACAATGAAGTTGGGTAAAATCATAGACAAAGATCTGGTCAATACTGACAAAGAGCTGATGTCAACATCTGACTGAATAGTGAACACAAGGGCCTGCAGCTCCAGAGCCACATGTGGCTCTTTAGACCCTCTGCTATGCAGTGCAGTGCAACGTTCTTATATTATTCTGTTTTTAGCATGTGTAAAACAGTCCATCAGCTACAACTGCTTTTCTAAAATTGGTATCAAAGCCCAAAATGGGTTAATATTTTTTTTCAATTTTTTTGTACATTTTCTGGATCATTTTAATTATCTTTGTCAATTTTGTGCATTTCCCAGTTATTTGGTTACATTTTGTTAGTTAATTTGTTCATTTTGTTTAAGTTTTTGTTCAGTTTTGTTAATTATCTGGATAATTTCGGCAATTTTTGGATTATTTTGTTAATGTTACTAATTTCTTGGTTAATTTTATATTTTTTTGTTTTTGTTATTTTTTTGATTATTTTGTGCCTTTTGTGCCTGTTGTGAATATTTTGTTCAGGTCTTGATTATTTTGTTCATTTTTCACTTTGTGGATTATTCTGTAAATTTCTGCCTAATAATTATTTGTTAATTTTTATTCTTTTTTTATATTTTTCTTAATTTTCTTGATTATTCCTTATTTCATAATTTTGTTGTTTTATTAGTTTTGTGCTTATTTGGTTCAATTTATTTAAATTCTGTGAATGCTAGCATACTGTATGTCATTCATTATTTTACATGTTAGTGTTTACATTTAAATAGTAAAAGAATAATATACTGTAAATGCTATATTACGTGGATTTTTGAGTCCCAATGAGATGCAATACTTCTTAAAAATAGGTTATGGTATCTGGCTTAAATTGTAACTTTAAAAAATAACTTTCCAGCCAAAACGGCTCCTTAGATCATAAACGTTGCAGATCTCTGCGCTGTCACATCATCCATTATGACTCTTCATGAGGAAGATGAAGCGCAAAGTAATGAAATAATGAAAGTTTGAAAGAAAATTAAAGGAGTCATAAAAGACTGACACCTGTGTTACAATATAATAAATGGTTACATGTGGTAAAACTACTGTAGTTCTCAGACAACTGACAGAGACCTCTGACCTTGTCACACTAATGCTTTTTAAAACTTCCTGTAGCTGTGTGAAACACAGGTCAACTGGTGTACAAGAAAATGCAGTTTTTACACTTGACTGAATTAGAGAAAAACCCATTTGAGAAAAAGCCATTATTCTTCAGATCATGCTCACTGCAGATAATAGTTTTAAAGTGTGGAGAGTATTTAAAAAGTTACACCTGAATCCAACATATATCAGCCCTGAAAGGAAAACTGTCTGTGCTGCTCTAAGATGAGCCCTTAACAGGTCGAAAAAACAGCTGATCTGCAGAATATTTCTGTATTTTCCACAGCACAATGATCACCTTTGGCTATTTATCCACCTGTTTCTGGCCAGACTGCTGCATTTTACAACCCCTCTTCTTCAGAAATACACGAGTATGTAATAAATACCTCCCATGTGCTGTGTATTCACTTTGATGCATACACTCCTCTACCAAACTGTTGAAGAGCCATTGTTTGTTTACTCCATTGTGAAACATGCAACTGGAACTGCACACCCAAAAACAGATGTTCAGAGCCTTTTATCAAAAGAAAAGCACCACATAAAACCAAAACGACAAAGGACTTACAGGTCAATTAATTTGCATACATACTGTAAGTATAATAAACATTTCTAATAATAAACTAATAAATAAATAAAAGGCTACTAGAGGTAGAAGAATGTAAACTTCACTAAGTCATTAAAACAGAGCTCTGCATGTGAGGAAAAACATGTCAAGGATGTTGAGAATTGGGTCTCGTGTAAGGCGATATTTTTTCCAAACCACACTATTCCTGTCATTCGCCTCCTACAGAGGGGCCCCCAGTCATAACCGAGCCGTGAGTGTGAGGAGCTGAGGCCAGCGTTGTATGTGTCTACAGATTCCTCAAAGCCTACCAGCTAGCTGTGACTTCTAACAGTCGAGCCATCACTAAACAATCCCTTCAGCGCACAGAGAGGAGAGAGCAATACCTTTTCATTACTTTGCTGCAGTCCGTCAGTTAAAAGGTGGCAAACTCCAGAAAGCAAAATTCATCAACATACTGCATAATCAAAGTCATTTTGAAGCCACCGGGAGTTTTAACCCTGCAACATTATTAGTGTATTGTATTGTATTGTACTCCTGCTTGAGGAATAATGCAGCTGCCCTTCATCTGGAGCAAATTAAATCCAAAGGGATGTTTTCTTGGCAAGAGAAAAAGATGAACCAGGCTCAAGTTTGTGATCAGCAAAAATCACAAACAAGCAAATCATGCTGGCCAGAAACTCTAGCTGCACAAATGCACGTACAGAAAACATTTTGCCAGTTAGTCGGTAATTAATTCCAGAATTCATATTTGCTTGTATATTGATTACCTGGGCAAGATGAAAAATGACATAACTTATAGTTGTAATTGTTACTAAAACTGGAAATCGCTTGAGTCTGACAAAACACCTTTGAAAAGCCAAGATTGAAGAGAAGAGAAGTTGTTGTTGTCCACATGTGGTGTGTTGCCCAGATGTTCAAGTAAACAACGATGACACAACCGAGGGAACATGCCAGCTTGAAGTGACCTGAAGTAACGCTGATGTAAGGGATGCTCATGAATCTGTATTACATGCAGATCACTAGTCCTTTAACACATTCATACATGGAATCTATACTCAGTCGACTATGCCTTCAATATGACTGTAATGAGATATTGTAGTAAGGGTTGTGTTACTGTACAAAGTCCTTTTTTGGGGTATCTCTGCCTTCAATAATGCTACATACTTCAGTGTCTGTGCATGTTTGTTGGAGTTTAACAGTGGGGATGTGGTACTGTTGTGGTCAATGAGCAGCTACTGGAGGGGAAACATAGTATTTGTGAGGCCAAAACACACACAGTATGATTTAAAGATGACTTGAGCTGTGGTTTTATGGTTGCTGTTTCATAAATGCCGTTTACTCATCACTGACTCAGAGATGTTGTAATAGTGACAGATGACAGCAAAACGAAAAGACATGCAAACCTTCAGCTTAAGGCTGTTAAAGTCATGCTGTCTTTTGATATGTCGAGGCTAAGGGCAGCCTCCCTCACTGTGCCAAATATTATCTAAAGCAACATAGTTGGGGTCTGTTATGAACTGCTTACTCAAATTTTAAAGAGTACAATGCATTTTAGTCCTTAGGTCATGCATTCCACTGTTAGTCATCTCATCTAAAAATTAAAGCGAGCCAGAAAACAAAACAGACATGATTGCATGGTATTTCTAGTGTGTGGAAAAGGTCTGTACTTCTATCTTTATGTGTACACAGACTCCTAAAATTCAAGAGAATTGTCAAAAGAATTGGATTTTGGAAAACGAAACTGACCTCTACATGCCTGGGATAATGGCTGGTTTGTGTTTTTATGGTAAAAATCCACCAGTAACAAAAGAATCAAATGACCAATTTAATGGGACAGAAGAAAGTGAAAGCCTTATTACCCTAATCCGTAACACATTTGTCCTTGGCGTCAGTGAAAGGATAGTGCTGACACAAGGAATTTCAACAGAGATTGGTCTAATGGCAGACATTTAACATATTAAAGGATGCCTTTACTTTCTACTTACTTTCCTACTGACAGCTAAAGAATAAATACAAAATCATTTGGGTTCTGCATCTAACAGAACATATCAAGGAAACTTTGTGTACCTTGATGTGAGCAGTGTGCTTCTAACTCACCTTTAAACCTAATCACGTGAATCAAACCTTATCATGTTCATTCATTCATATTCCATTCTTGTAATTCAGCTGAGCATGTTTTAGTTGTAGGGCATTTCAGAGTCTATCAGTATTTCCACAAGAGTTTCTATTTTGCAGCAGCAGTTACTCAAGTATTATGTTACAGCAGATTACAGAGGGGGCGGAGGAGACCAGAGTGTGCACTCCAGCCTCAAGTAGTCAGAGATGACTCCCATCCCTCTGCGACTCACACACCGTGGACTAATCTGAGGAATTGATCTGGACTACTTTTCAATTTGTAATTAAAAGTGACCTGGTTACAATTACAGTGGTTTAATTAAGGTAAGACAAACCTTACATACTTTTGTCCAGATAGTTGTCAGCTGTAAATTATTTAGTTTTAAGTGCATATTTAAATGTTTGCAGCAGCACTTTGGTGCAGAAATGTTAAGAACTCTGCTTTCTGTTAATAATTACATTGTTGTTTATTTTGGGGGACTTTTTTCTTGTTTATTTTGTTCTTTTTCAATCATGTTGGTATTTATTTTGTTAATTTTTGACCACCTTGTTCATTTGTTCAATTTGCATAATTTTTTGATTTAGTTAATTTTTTTTCCCTGTACATGTATGTGCACCTTCAGATGCCATCATTGCTCACGTTGTGCTTTTTTCTTAATTGTTTGATAAAAAATGTACTTATTTAATTTCTTGCTAATTCTTCATTCAATTTGTGCATATTCTTGATTTTTTTCCTTTTAAAAATCTTGATTTTTTTTTTTGGTAATTTCTCTTCATTTTCTTGATTATTTTGTTTTGTGCATTTCCTTCTTATTTTGCACAATTTTGTTGTTTTTCTTGAAAATTGTGTTCATGGTTCCTGTTCCTTTTTTTCCCATGTTCTTGATTCAATTTCTTGAATTTCTGTTAATTTTCTTGATAATTTGGTTCATTTTTTCCCTCATTTTGTTACTTATTTTGCTTTTTGGGTGTTGTTTTTCTTGCAAATTGTGTTAATTTCACTTTTTTATTAATTTGTTCATTTTTTTGTTAATTTATGTTGTCTTGCTATTTCTGTTAATTTTTCTGAATTTTGCTGCTTACTTTGTGCCTTATCTTTATTATAGTTGTTTTTCTTGAAAATGCATCTTGCCCATTTCTATTGTTTCTTGATTATTTTGTTCATTTTCTCCAATTTTTTCTTACATTGCACTTTTTCTTGATTCTCTTCCATCTATCTAAACACAGTAAACCTAACATAGTGGTCTTTTTTTCTCTACAGGTGGATTTCATTAATGCTTTAGGAGTAGTTTATCCTCAGTCTGCACAGCTGAACCCCCACCCCTGTGCACCATGGCTGAATGTGCCTGCAGTGCTTCATACCTGCAGAGGTGGCTGCTCAGTGCTCTGTTGTTGTTGGCTGCTTTGCTGCCGACGAGTGGAAGCTGCCCCAAATCATGCGCCTGCACTGTTCCCACTGAGGTGCACTGCACCTTCAGATACCTGACCGCAGTACCTGGCCACATCCAGCCAGCTGTGGAAAGAATTAACCTCGGGTGAGCCTTCCCTGTCTCTTCAAGTTCCTGCTATTGCTGGCTTATACAGAAACTGGCCTCAACCTATGAGCACAGATAGTCCTTACAATTCACTGGGTCACATCATCCTCTCTCTTTAAATCCAAGTTGGATAATCACATATGGTAAAACTAAGTGCACTTCCACAGTTCTTCCATTTACCCAGCGAGGACAATTATATTCCAAATCATAAAATTATAATAATTAAAATGCTGAAATGTTATACAAAAAAATGCTAACAAATATTTTACACAACACAGCCGTATTTAGGTTGCCACCACTTGAAGTAGTTAGCTAACGTCTTAGCTAGATAGTGTTGTTAGTCCATGCTGAAAAAAAAAGTGACCTTTTTTTCAATCATTTCAAGAGTGGAATTCACTTGCTTACCGGTTTTGTTTTGTTTTGTTTTTTTTTTACATTAAATCTATTTTCAAGTTGTGCATAAAAAATTGCCTTAGCTTCAGTGAATAGCTAATGTTTTCCACCAACTCACTTCACTCCTTTGTACTGTATTCTTATTGAAAAAAAAACCCTAATATTGGAAATTACGTAATTCTAAAATGTACAGTATCTTCTGGGCTTCTTCTGTTTCCGACTTCTTACACATTTCTTTCTTCACAGTCGTCAGGTTTCCACCTCACACTTTAACAGTTCTATGCTAAACCATAGTCTCTAAAATATGTGATGTCATGCAGGTTTCTAAAGAAGACACTCAAGGAGACAGACATCATCACAGCAGATATTTGACTTGTTAAAGGAAAAAATGTACAGCTGTAATTAATACAAACCAAACTGACCCCGCGCCATTTAGGTGTATTGTAATTTTTTATGCTGGTTCAGTGGAATGGTCTTCACTATGTGGAACAGTGCCATCGTTAATGTTATCACTGACACCTGTGTTTCCCTTCTTTTACAAGCCAAATGTCTGCCGTGTTAAGATCAATAGTATATCCTCATGCAGAAATATTATTTTACACAGTCAAGTCCGTGATTATAAAGAATGAACATTGAAAGAAATACTTGTTTTTGGATAGAAGGGATCTATTGACTCTTGATGGTTTGTATAAATAGCACAGGTGTGATATTTGTAATAGCTGTACTGCATTCAGTAATGCCTGTTACAAGGTTGT
This sequence comes from Pseudamia nigra, assembly GCA_029823295.1. NCBI lineage: Eukaryota > Metazoa > Chordata > Actinopteri > Kurtiformes > Apogonidae > Pseudamia > Pseudamia nigra. The sequence continues at coordinate 1,392 of JAQQAE010020139.1, read as the reverse complement.
TGTATTGTGGCTTAAGACTTACTGATGAACTTAGCAGAATGGATCCATCATTCATTTTATTGATTGCACCTGTGCTATAACAATTCAAAGTGTGCACTGACAAAATGAGTCATATCAAAACTTAAGAGGAAGCCACCAGTTAATACTTGAGAGCCTTGCTATTTCACACTTAATGAAAGTTGAATTCTGCCGCATAAAATCAATTACTTCTTTCATTTATGTTCTAAGTACTGTACATAAGGGACTAAGACATTACCATTAACAACCAAGCTTAATACTGCTACTGTACTTTCTTATTGTATTGTCTGAAAATAAACTCCTCTAATTCCATACTGAAGTTTTTTTTTTTCTGTTTTTAGGTACAACGGTATAACTGTCCTGAGAGAAAATGATCTGTCAGGACTTGAGAACTTGGAGCTTTTGATGCTGCATAGCAACACCATCCACAGCATTGAAGACAGAGCCTTCCAAGACCTAAAAGCTTTACAGGTAAACTCATTTTAAAAAAAAAACCCTTGTCTTGGAGTGAAATTATTTGCTACGGATTATTGTGGCATCTTCTACTTCTCTGAAAAGTAAGCATAATTTAATTGTAGACAGTATAGCACTTTAATAGCTTTCTTATCCAATGTCAATCGACAGGTCCTGAAGATGTCATATAATAAAGTGAGGGAAATCAACAAAGACACCTATAAAGGCTTGGACAGTCTGTTAAGACTCTACATGGACCACAATCACATTGAGTTCATTCATCCAGAGGCTTTGTATGGTTTGGCCAATCTACAGTTGGTCCATCTGGAGGGAAACCACCTTCAGCAGATTCACCCAGACACATTTGTCACACTCACACATAGCCAGCTGTTCAAGATGTCTTCTGTGAGAAACATCGACCTGTCAGACAACCTTCTCACTACCCTGCCTGCCGAGCTACTCTCAGGCTGCAGCCACTTAGAGAACCTCTTCCTCCATGGAAACCCCTGGACATGTGATTGCAACATGCAGTGGTTCCCAAAGTGGGTGCAATGGAATGCAGGTGAGGATAGTACAGTATGTTCACATTTTTGAGGGCCTGTTTCTCTCCAGATACTGGAAGAAACATTTTGAAATAGCAGAGTGTTGGATTTAAAGGGATCTATTTTCTTCAAAGAAATACAACATGCATAAGTATATTATCATTTGTGTAGAATAATCTGAGAATAACAGTGACTATGTTTGTACTATGTTAGAATACGCCACTTACAGCAATAATGGGAGGGTGTCTCCCTCCATGTAGTCCACCAAGTTCTTTCAGTTCATTAGAATACATAGTCTAAATCAGGGGTGGGCAACGAGGGCCGGTGTCCCTGCATGTTTTCCAACTGTCTCTTCCCTACCCATTGCCTCTGCCCCACC
>JAQQAE010020138.1:0-10764 GCA_029823295.1 Pseudamia nigra | reverse complement strand
TTTCCAGTCCAGTCGATGGAAGAAAAACCACATGCCTTGGATACTATGACCTGGATGACTGAGAATCTTCACAGACAAAATCCTGCCAACAACTCCAAAATCCCCGGTTTTCCATAGCGTTACACTGGACTTCTCTCCAAAAATTCTAAGCAAATAATTTTCTTTTCATAAGTCATTATAGTTTAAAATGTTGTATTTGGACTCTTTAATGAATCAGCGATCCATCTTTAATATTTTTTTCCATTAAAAGATATTATGGTAAATAGAAGACACATCTGATAGATCTGTATGACAACTCTGCCTCAGAATGACTGGCTTCAAAACCACAGTTCAAACACTATTAGGTGATGTTACTGTTAAATCTGTCCACTCACATACTCATGGTCTATGGTTCTCACTAAGACAGAGGTTTTTTATTCATACCTGGTTCCTGGCTGCTCTCAGCAGGATTTTGTTTTGCGGTTTCATTGTTCTCTGAGTGGTGCCTCTTTCTCCCTGAGATCAACACACACCTGTAGACCTGAGAGACACAAAGACAATGTGAGTTCCAGATATTTGTGATGCAATGCATATCAGAACCAGAACCAAGGTTAGTCTTGTCTACACTTTTCACATTTGTATTTTTTTCTCCTTAAGAAATGTTTGACAAGCCAGCACTTATCTAAGGCAACCAAATTCAAAGTAAACAGAAACACCACTTTCTCTTGACTTTTGCTACCGTGATGCCTGGTAGATGGACTGTCAATAAAGGCACATGTTTGATTTATAAGTCACACAAAATAGCTGGTTTCTGTGTGGACAAAGATGACAAGATGAAAATGGCAAACATTTTCTCTGTAATTTTAGTTTACTATAGTCAGTTGTTTAACATGCAATACAATGTCAGCTATTTTTTTAAGCCTTAAAAAAATTATTTAATGAAGGTTTAATCAAGTCAAGTCTGCTTTTGTGACTGCTCAGTTTACTGAAGGATTTAGTAATAGGATGTTGATGTAGGTTTGTTTAATATTTTTTCCACATAGTTGATATGACAGAAAGGAACAGCTGTCTTGGTTCAGAGGTTCTTACATTGCTGCTGGCCTGAGGCTGCGTTCGGTAACACTTCATAATGTTCTGGAAGGATTTGTCCTCTTTGGTCACCTGCGAACAACACACATACACATCTCCTTCATTAATAAACACAGGCCGCACAGCGATTTTCACACCTGTGCAGACATGAACACACCTTGGCCATGACGTAGACGGCACACATGAGGAGCTGGTCCAGGTGACGGTCCATCATCAGCTGAGTACAATGGACCAGAGAATACTCAAAGCACGTCCATATCTTCCTCCTCAGTTCTGATGAGATATCCAGTTTGGCACAGAGGTCTCTGAGTCGAACACTGGCCAGGTGATACACCTACAGGAAACCAGCCTCACTCAGTGAACAACCCAAAGTATGTATCTTTAAGACAGAGTCACCATTTTATTGATTGTTATGTTCATTTTCATTTTTCATTGTTCGTTGTGTTGATTATTTTAATAATTCTAGTTTTTTTTCTTATTGTTGATTTTATGTATTATATCATTCATATTTGCTTATTTTTGGAATTTTTTATTGTTTTTTTGTTAATATTTTAATTTATTCTACACATCTTGTTTGATTTTTATTAATTTTGTGGTATGTTTTCTTATTTTTTAATCTTTTTTTATTATTTTATTATTTTTTGTTAATTTTGATAATTTTGTAGTAAATGTATAAATAAATAAAATACATACAAATGCAATGATGTGTTTCATTTACAGTAAAAACATTTGATATTATGACAGTTTCTGTTGTTTTTTCCTCTGTTGGGTCCCAAAGGGACAACGCATTTTTTAGCTCTTGAACTAAAAATATTGTTGGGAAACACTGCTTTAACCCTCTGGATTCATGTGTTCAAATCCCATGACCGATTTAAGATGATGAGAGTCTGAGTCTCCATTTCAACTTGTGTCAAATGTGCGGACTTTAAACTATATACCAGTTTTTCATTTGTTTATTAATTTATGCCATGCTTTTTCCTGAATATTGTCATGTTTGGTGTGTTTCGTGCAGGAAGAAATGGTAAAGAAGAGCTATTGTAAGGAAAGCACTTGCAAACCAAAAAACCCAAACAAATCAGACTTCAACAAAATAAAATAAAGTAAATAAATATCAATAATGTGTTACCTTCCTAAAGAACAGAGACAGTGATCCTTTTCTGAGCGGGTTGCTGGCTGGTTTGCTGGCTGGTTTGGTGACTGCTGATTGGACAGTGAGCGTGCCAGTCAGAGCCTGAGCTGACAGCGGCTGCAGCGTGGCTCCACCCTGCCCGGTCACATTCACCTGGACAGGGATAAAAGTGATGCCTCCACTCTCATTGGCTATACCTGCAGGTCAAAGATCACCTATGTTACGGACTGTTGTTACAGACACTTAAACATAATGCTTCATGAGACCTTTTATGAAATTATTTTGGATGGTTTATTGATAATATCTCCATTTTTTTTATTGTAAATGAGTTCACATATAACTTTTTATATAATTTGCTGTTTAAATATGAAAGATAATAAGTTGTATGGTCATTTGCAATTAAATTCTGAAGCAGCACATCCTCATAAATCAAAATGAGTATTAAAGCAAAATTAGCAAAGTCAGAGAAGTGTACACCCATGTTTATAACATTAAATTAAAATGATCAAAATACAGTAAGCACAAAACAACAAAATGAACATTAATTAACAAAGAAATGAACATAATAAACATAAATAACTAACATGAACAAAAATAAACAAAATAATACAAAAAATTTCCAAAAACTGAAAAAAAAATCCACAAAATGAAAAATCTCGCATTTTCTGACAGATAAGAAAAAATCTAAAGCAAAAAAAAAAACAACAACAACAAATAAACCATTAGGTCCACCTGCAGCTTTAAATACAGTCATTAGATTGAGTGTTTGTTGCAATTAAGACCTGATCAATTTCACACTGTTTAGTGACTTACAGAGACTATATGTAATTTCGGACCTTCTACGAGTAATACCAACTATCAACACCAGATGGCAGTGAAATTTCTATGAGAGAAATTCCACACACTTAGCTCCACCTACTGGTGAAAGACCAGAGTAAACTCATTGTTGACCCACCAAAAAAAGACTTTTGGACATAACTCTGCAGTACCATACACTGAGTAAAAATTCTAAATATAGTCCATTTAAGGCCTTGTGTTTGTTAAATCAAAGATATTTTGAGACCTTTTACAGACCTGCAGACACCCTGTGTTCTTTAAAATTGCTCCAACATATTTTTCTGATTTCATGGCCTCACCTTGCACAGGTATGGTGACAGTCTGTCCGTTGTTTGCAGTGACTGTGGCAGTTGCCATGGTGACCACTGTCTGTCCAGCTGGGATGGCTGTGACGATGCTGGCTTGGCTGGTCTTTGTCACAGCCGCGGGTGCTGTGCTGCTGGTAGTGGTGCTACTGGTGGAAGTCACTCCTGACTCGCCATCCACCGAGTCGACAAACAGACGCCGCCGAGCTGCACCGGTGGGCGGGGAGCTGTAGCGGTCCAGGAGTGTGGTAGGGGAGGGTGACACACCTGGGAGGGTGATGTGCAAAAGATGTAAATAAAATTACAACCATTTTATAGTATAAGTTGATAGGACAAAGATCTTCATGTCATCAATGACCATGGCAAGTTTCAAGTAAATGGGTTCTGCCACTTTCAAGCTATTACATTTACATATGTCAGGTATAAGGATGTAGATAACAACAAAGACATGAATAAAACAAACATGGACATCAGTGAAACAGATATCGGCATGTTTCAGCTAAAAATAATAATAATAATGGTTATTCCCCATGGATGATGATTATTCCTGTCCGATATGTGAAAAAACATATTTTATGGAAATGAAAAACAGGATGCTGCTCGTTAGATTCATAAACAACTTAACCTACAATGCAGCCCGACATGATGCAGTCAATTTTCTCCAAACCCATTCACAGAAACACACAATGCTCATTCTGTTTTTTGCGACTTTAAAAAAATGGTTCAAATGTGCTTTGTATTTCATTAAAATACAATTAATAGCCATCTCATTTGCCACATCCGTGACAACAGCGTGTGTTCTTAATCACCTCTTTTCTGCTTTTCTACAGCTGCACCTGGAGATTCAGTTAACTTAGACATGCAGCCAGCTAATGTTAAAAAACAATTATTCTAATACAGCAACTAAAACAAACTTCACATATGCACACAATGAATATTTAAGCTTCAATTGTATTTGACAAACAACCGCTTTGTGAAGTCATTATATATGTACATACCTTTGATGGTGCTGTTGGCGTTGAGGTCCGGTCCGTGGGTGACGGGGGTGAGGGGAAGGTTTGATGTGCTACTTTCATCATTTTGTTCCAGATACTGAGGAGGCATCACCTAAAGCACATATAGCACATATAAGCCACATCAGAAACTAACTCCAAAATCATTCAAGTTATTTCTCCAATGAATAAAATTTATTTGGACGCTGTGCTCCACACACCTCTTGACAGGATGGGACGTGATCTTTTGCTGCACGGAGGCTCTCCCAGAGTGGGGAGCCACTCGTCCAGGCCAGACTCTCCAAGACCTGCTCCTCCACCTGGTTCAGATGTTTGACCACCTCCCGAAAAAGACCCTGCTCCGACCGAACCAACACCTCAATCACCTGGACATACAGAGAAAGAGATGCCAGTAAAACATTAACACAGGAATGACTTAAAAAAGGTGAATTTCAGAGATGGGTAGTACTCAAATACATTTAATCCTTTATTTTACTATATTTAAGTTTATTTTTAAAAATGTACTTCTGAGAGAAATTGATTGCAAAATACTTACAGTAGCTGCACTACTGATGAAAAAAAGTACTTCTACGCAGTTACATTTGGTCACACCTCAGTGGGTAGATGTAAATGATAAAAAATGTAAACTAAGTAAATGATTAAAAAATATCAACAAAACCAGCAACAAAATTAGCAAAAAAACAACATAATAAGGTAAATTAACAATATAGGAACAATACAACCAAACATGAACAAAATAAGCAGCAAAGGGAGCAAAAATGAACAAACATAATCAAGTAAGTTAATGATGTGACCTGGATGTAACAAAATAGTTAGCAAAATTGGACCAAAAAAAAAATCATCAAAACGAGCAACAAAATGAGTAATAATTATATGTATAATTGTATTCATCACAATTAACAGACTTTACAATGTTAATACCTAAATGCTAAATAACCTCTTCAAATGCGGTATCTTAGATTGTAGTAAATTCTGCATTATGAAATTACTCCCCACTTGAGTAGTTTTTTCAGTTTTTTTTTTTTTTACTCTTACTCAAGCACTTATTTCTCTGTACTTCTACTTCTACATGAGTCATTATAATTACAAATTAACAATACTTTTTCTCCATGTCACAGAAATGATTCATACTTTATAGAAGTGATATGCTGGGAGCTGGAAGATGCTGATGACGTTGGGGAAATCTCCTGGAGGCCTGTAGGAGAAGGTGACGATCTCCAGACAGCAGGCCAGCAGTGAGCGGTGGAAGATGTCCTGTTCCAGAATACACTGCAAAACAAAAGCACATTCACAACTTCAGCACCATGAAAACCTCTAAAAAGTACATGTGAGCTCATAATTTTGTATTATATGCATGGAAACAAATCTGCAGAGTCAGAAAGAAAGAAGGAGCAGTAGAGAATGTCTCACAATAAAGATCCACAAACAAGAATGCAGCCAGGGAGATTTAGGCTTTTTGTAGATGCCTTCTTCTATTTTAGTGGTTTGTTATTAAATGTCTATTGTATAGTATATAGTTTTAGCTAATTGTGTACAGCTATGCTTGCTATGCTTTGAAAATAACCATAGAATAACTGTGACAAAGTACTGAAACGTTTGCCATAAGTGTGACTCTTGTGGCTTGTGAAACTGTCCCCATATTATGAACACAATAATAAACAAAATGAATACAAATCAACAGCTTAATCGAGAAAATAAAGGAAATGACCTAACTAGGCAACAAAATGAAAAGAAAATAACAGAAGGGAACAATAAAACCTTCATAAACAAAAAAATAAACAGAAAAAGTCAAGAAAATGACCAAATCATTGAGAAAATTAACAAAAAAAGAACAAAATAATACAACAATGAACGAAAATGAACTCAAAATAAACAAGAGTATTATCCTTTATCATCATTATTTGTACAGTCCTCAGTTTTACACCCACAGATAGATCAGCATCTCCAAGTATCATCTTTTCACGCTCGATGATGGACTCCAGGATTCTGTAGTACAGCGCCTCAGCCAAGAAGAAATACTTGACAGCCATATCTACAAATATAAATAAAAGAAGGTTGAGAAAAAAAAACCTGTGAAGTGTAAACTGGCCTGTATGCAGTCTTCTCGTGTAAATGCCTCATAGAGCTAGTATGTCAGCTCCTGCACATACCTTTTCCCATTCCCCTGTTTTCAGCACTGCTGGTCTCATAATGCTGAGAGAAGATTTCAAACATATCCTTCAGGCGAGTGCTGATAACCTCACTTGGGTCTCTTGCACAATTTCTGCAACCAAAGAGGGTTGTGTCAGGAAGGGCTTCCGACGTAAAAAACTTATGCCAGATCAAACATGCGAATCTTTGGTATTTTGCTGTGGCGACCCCTGAGGGGAGCAGCCAAAAGGAGAAGAAGAAGAAGAAACACGGACAGATTCTGTAGTAAGACTGCATCAGTTAATGTGCATCAGTCTGTGAAAAGGTGGAAGAGGTAAGTTAATCAAATGGGTTTGTCTGTGATCTCATGAAGGACAGTATATACTGTATCTCACATGCACTTTCTGAAGAGCACACGTATTTAAAATAATATTCACATGACATTTTTATACAAAAAGCAAAGTGCTTGACAGTATTTAGTGTTACTGAGCAAAAATTCCTAATTGTAATTCACATTGTCTGACAGTCTAAACACGTGATTTGGCCAACTGCAGACTGGTTTTCAGACAGGAAGTAGTTTTAAAATAATGACTGACATTTGTAAGAGCTGTTAAGTTTTCCTCAGGTACGACTCAACTGCTCCTTTCACTACCACAATATGGAACTTTGGAAAAATGTGTCAGGCTCATTTTGTAAACAAAAATGTGCCTGTATGGAGAGAAAAAGAACAGGAAAGGTTTAGTGTCTGCATAATCTGTATCCAGTACCTGAGTATTTCTGCCAGTTTAGCGCTGGGGCCTTGTTTGGTTCCCGACAGCAGAGTGTGGAGGCGTCCGACGCTCTTCATGGCGGATGAGATTGGAGACGACAGGCTGTTCTCCTGGACATACTTCCGTCCAGTCAGAGGAGTGGGAACCTTCAGAGCTGAGGCCTGACAAGATGACAGGTAACACAGGTCAGTATCCAGGCTTTATCAACAGATTGAACAAGAAATACAGCATATGGGATCCAAACACAAAAATAACAAGGCATTCTTATGTTTATGCAATTTAAACATAAAGGAGGGAAAGATGCATAATTATTTTCTTTATTTTAATTTAATTCTCTAAACAATCTGAATGAAATAACAAACAAAAACAAAACAATTAAATTAAATGATGACTTGAAATGAACATAATAAAGAAGCACAATATATCAATAAAACGAACAAAAGAATTACAAAAAGTTGCAAGAATAATAAAGAGAAGTAATAAAAAATACATAAAATGATCAACACAATAGTATAAAATAATAAACAGAATAAACACAAAATGACAAAATATTCAGAAAATGAACAAAATTAAAAAACAAATGAACAAAAATAAGCAAAAAATTAGCAAAATTGTGGTGATGAGAGATGACCTGTATTTGACAAAGGTTTTACTCGCAGTGAATTAAAAAGCAGTTACGAGAAACTGGTTTACTGTGAATACTTCATCAAAGGGTCAATTTTTGGAAATTGTACAGGACATATAGGGTTTAGAGAAGCTGACATATATCCTGAGAATTAAGGAAGAGATTTTTTGCGATAAGAACTGGGAAAAATGGACTATAGCATTGGAAGTGAGGATAACTTTCGTGGACAGCTTGCTGAATGTATTGTTTGTATGAGACCCAGGCAAAGGATATTGTTGCTTTTTGTTTTTGTTTTATTTTTGTGTTCTTTGTTGTGTGTACTGTTCTGCATACAAGTGTTTGTAATTATATTATGTAAATACCAAATTAAAAACCTGAGTAAAAAAAAAGAAAATTAGAAAAATGAACAGAAATGAGCACACTAATCAAGGAAACTAATAAAAGTAAAGCAGTCGAGAAAATATGAAAAATATACACAAAACGAGCAAAAATGAACAGTAAATTAACACAACACCCATAAAAGAAATACAAACTGACAAAAACTAAACAAAATAATCAAAAAAATAAAAAAATTGAAATAATAAAATTAACAAACAAATGAGCGACTGAATAAAAAACACACCCTGTGAGTCTGAACCTTAAGTGGAAATAACAAACAAGAATAAATCATCAAACTGAAAGTCAAACTTGATCTTACAGTCAGGTTGGTGTGAAACCTGTAGGTGCCGCTGTCCTGGTTCTCCACCCCTTCACACAGGCAGGGCCCCGGGGTGCCGATGTCCTCGTTCGCACCCTCACCTGTAAAAATCCTCTCATCCAGGCTGCCGGTGGCCAGAACGTGTTCCTCGTATGCACGACTCAAAGACGCGCTGTGGCAAGAATACAAAAAAAAAAAAAGCTAGAGCACAGGACAGGACACAAGTAACAAACTGATTCATACTCTTTCAACCTTTTCTTCTCGGCTGGTAATTATCTTTATTTGTCTTTGACGTGATTTTTGATTGTTAGAAGCTGACTGCGGACAGTGGTTTACTGTAATGTCTAAAGGACACACGAGAGAAGCAAACACGGAGGAGAAACGCTATGTGGCTCCTAATGGTGCATGCTCTCCTGTGTTGAGGAGGGGCTTAGGAGATGGTCATTCAGTTAAGGAGAAAGAAAGTGATGAATGGGCATTGTATGTGTTCAAATGTTCTTGCTAAGTCCTAGATTTTTCTGTAGTTGCCAACTGCAGGTTTAAGGGGAAGGAAACATTTAAACTTGATTCATAGAGGAAAATAATTCAAAAGCAACATGGTTTTGAGTGGACACAAAGAAGATGAAAAACATCAAAGCTGTAGAGGGGTAAATCTAATCTCAGTCAAACAAAAATTACAACAATCTGTTATATGACCTCATTCTCAGCAGACACTCACAAACTGTCACCGAAGTTCATTGGATCCAGAAAACCAGTCAGAGTGTCTTCTTTTCCTCTGAGAGTCTGAATGAGAAAGAGATTCAGTTTACAGAAAACCACGCCATCCACCAGTTCTGGGCAATACACCCATGAAATAATCATTTATATCATTCAAGTATGAATGGCTGTGCTAAGATAAACAAGAGCTGCTGCCAAACAAACTGACATGAAACATGACTTCTTTGGTGGAGGGAAGAATATATTTGAATCTGCCAAGTCAGACACAGAGTGAACATGAAAACTGAAAAGGCTTCCCACCTTGAGATTAGAACCACGGCCTCCTGGATGCCAGGCACACATCCTAACCACTACTGAGGCGCTTGGTTAAAATCCACACATTATTCAGTAAGTAATTATCTAAGATGTCGGAAAATGCCACATCCCGCAAAGTTAGTTAAGCTCTGCTCATCTACCAAAATTTGTGGAAATCTGTCCAATAGATTTTGCATAATGCTGCTAACTAACAGTCAAACAAACTAACTTCCTTCATCGTAAGGGTTTTCTGAATCGCTCTTAGGCCATGTACACACGTAGCCGGATATTTGTAAAACCGAATATCTCTAAGGTGGAAAATTTAAAATCAAAATTAAGGCTGTCAACTGGTTAAAATTTTTAATCTGATTAATCACAGGGTCACTGTGGATTAATTTTGATTAATCACAATTAATACCCATTCGTTATTAATCTAAATTAATCACAGGATCAATGGATTAATTTCGATTAATCACTATTAATACTTTTAATAAATAACATTGTTTTTCCATTTTGTGACAGCAAAAACACTCATGACAGAAGATGGTATATACACTTAACATATTTATTTCATACTATTACTGTAAATGTGTCTAGTTTAAAAGAGTTTAGCTGCAGCCGTCTTGTTATGTGCACTGTCTGTCCCCAAAGTGGAGATTTTTGCCTCAGTTGCTCACTTATGTGTCACTGTTTGGAATTGTTTAGCACATGCCTCCACAAAGTGACGCTCTTGTTTTCATTTTGGTCAATGCAAACAACTTTAGTTCCCATGCGTTAGTAATGTGAAGTGCTGTGACACAGAGGTAGTTAGTGTTACTACTGTTGAGTCAGAAAGTGTCCTTTAGTATTTCATATTACTACAGTTCACCGGTAAACAAAGTACAAATCAATATGATTCATTATTCATATTTCAATTCAATACGTTAATAAAAATAACGACATATAACTGATCAATGGCCAATTCACAATCAGTCAGTATTCACTGTATACAGTCTTCCGTCTGTAGCATTTACAGTCAAGCATAAAAATACAATAAATGAAAACAGCTGTCGGAAAGCCAACCAAGCCTAATTTATATGGCAACACATTAAGTAAAAGTAAATACCGTATTTTCCTGATTAAAAGTTGCTCCGGTATGTTAGTCGCACGAGCCAAAAAATGCATAATGAAGAAGAAAAA
>JAQQAE010020137.1:0-10764 GCA_029823295.1 Pseudamia nigra | reverse complement strand
GACAGAAAAACCCACGATGGTCACAGAAATAACTTGAATCTGACAAAAGTAATAATAAATAAAATTTTTATGAAAATGAACCAATGAAGAGCAGACATTGCTTTTGAATTGTAGTTTAACAGAATTATTTTAAAAAACAAACTCACAAAACAGTTATTTCTGTGACCATTGTGGGTTTTTCTGTCATTAACAGAGGGACCAACAATTTTATCCACATCTGTAAAATAATTTCTCACGCTTTGCGACTCCAGTGAACTATTATCCACAACAAAAAAGAAAAACGTTGGGACGACAGTGAACCTTTCCAGGAGTGGCCAGCCAATGATAACTAAAAAAACAAAAACAACTTAAAGACCACATAAATGACTTCAAGAACAGAATATAAAGACCTGGAGGCCTCACTTGTCTCAGCTGAGGTTCAGTGTTCATGATTCAACATTAAAAAAGAGAAAAAAATAGATCCGGGGGAGAGTTCCCAGGTGAAAACCTCTGCTGGCCGAAGAGAACACAAAGGCTTGTGTCACATTTGTCAAAAACATCTTGATGATCTCAGTGATTTTTGGTAAAGCGTTCAACTGACTGGTCAGACAACAGTGGAACTTTTTGGAAGATGCGCATCCCATTCCATCTGGTGCAAAACTAACACATCACACCAATCGTCAAACCCGGTGGTGGCATGTGAAGATTCTCAGTCGTCCGGGTCGTGTGGTTTTCCTTCTGTCCACTGGCCCGGAGGAGAACGTCTGACCGTTAGCTCATGACTTCCTGCTCAAACGCATGTGGGTTCTGCAGCAGGATGATGATCTGAAACACACCACCCCGTTTTCCTCTGAATGGCTAAAAAAACAAAAGGTTTGTAGGTTTTCAATTGGGCCAAAATTCCTCCGCAGTCATGTGAAAGATTCACAAATGATGACATGCACTTATTGCTGGGGTTCTTCTCCGACCCGTCCGGCGGAGCGGGAGGAGACCTGCACACGATTGGCAAAGGCCGCGCGTCCGAAAATCCTGTGACAGTAGTTTGGTCAAAGTTTGTTTACATGCTACGGTTACATCACTGCACTGCACTGTCATTCCTAACCAATTCAATCCATTTGTCCCACCGTGGCCCAGCTGTCCGTCACCAGGGCTGCTGCCTTGAACCCACCTCTCAGTCGCTAAGCAGGTTCAGCTAACCTGGGTTAACTGTTTCAACCCGGGTTGGACGCTTGGTCTGAAAGGAGCATAGGATCATGTTCACATCTAATAGTCCCACAGACTTGGTATGATTGGGATTGCAACATCCAGCTTTGCTTTCACAGTGCACTTTGTTAAACTAACCAAACCTTTTAAACAGCCTATTCCCGTGCTAAAAGAACGGCATCCAGGTCTTCATGCCAGCGAGGGATTTTTCACCTGTAAGCAGCGCTGCTCTACTGTACAGGTGAATCCAGGAGCCTCCATTTTCTGGACTTATCTAGAGCTCGATTAAACAGGGCCGGTGTGAATGCACTGGAAGATTCTGACTGAGAATACGACGCTTGTCTTATCACGCTGACATTTCAAACTTCCGTCAGTCTGACCTCACTGTTTGGGTTTGAAGGAAAGCTGTCCTGGTCCAGACACCATCAGTCTAATAGAATCCCTTGATTCCTGGCTGGACAGGTGTGAAATCAGCCTGCAGGGGGAAAACGTCCATGAGATGTATATCATTGTTTATAGAAGTCAGTAAAATGTGCCTAAGGTTGCGGACCATGCAACGGGTTTGACCTCTTTAACGTAACGTACCGTCACACGCTGTGCTGTTTCCTCTTGGCAGCTGCTGGTGTTTGCAGGTCGGTGAGGTTTCACCGCCGGGATGTAGGACCAGATTTCATTCATCATCGCTCTTTCCTTCTTTATACTCAGATGTTCCACAAACTGAGAGTACTTCTACAAACTATCTATTCTGTAAAGTTTAAGTGAAGAATTTTCAATATACTGTGTTGTTTTTTTTTTCTTTTTCTTGATTGTTTTATTCTATGTGTCCTTTTTTTATATTGTTAATTTTTGTTTATTTTCTTGATTATGTTGTTTTTTGGTAATTTTTGTTAACTTTGTGCAAATTTGCTGACATACTGCTTATTTTACATGCTGACGTTCACCATCTGATTCCATTCATTTACATCTCATGGTGCTTTCCTTCAAAATAAAAGCACACAAATAACTGTGATTAATACAGTAATAGATAAAATACATAAAATGCGATGGCGTAGATTCATTTGCAGTAAATACTGAGGTATTATGGCTATTTTATGATGCATTTGGGTTGCAAGGAGATGCCACAGTTGTCTTTTGGGTTTGAGGAAACACTGCTCAGTATTAGACTGAAGCTTCTCAGTCGTGGCATGTTGAGAAAACAGAAACAGGACTCAAATAAAAGTATTGTTACTTCATAATTCTAATGACTCAAGGTGAAGTAGAAGTACTCATACAAACAAGCACGTTTGTAAGAGTAAGAATAAAACGGTATGTGATTAAAAAGTACTCAAGCAGTGAGTAACATCATAACATGGAATGTAACACAACCTAATAAACTGCCTTCAAACAGATATTTTGGTCATTTTCATTTTTTGTTGATTTTGTTTGTCAAGTTGTTCATTTTTAACTTGTTGCTTGATTTGTTCATTTTTACTAATTTTATTGAGGCTTTTCATTGATTTTTTTCACCTTTTTAATTATTTTCCTTCTTTTTTACTTATTTTGATGCTCATTTTGCTCATCTCCACTATTTATTTGACTGCTTTGTTCAGTTTTGTTGATTTTCTTGATGATTTTGGAAATTTGCCCATTTTGTTAATTTTTTGTTCATTTTGTTGCTTCTAGTGATTATTTTTGTACATTATTGCTGATTTTGTTATTCATTTCAATAATCTGAATTATTTTGCTCAGTCTTTTATAAAATGGATTATTTTGTTCTTTTTTCTCATATAAAAATGTCAATTCTCTTTACTTCCACTCACTAAAAAGTATTGTGCAAAACAAATACTCTGTGAAGTACATTTGTATGGGAAAAACTGCTCAGATACCACACACGCCTGCTTTTCACAGATCTAAAAGTCTATTTTCACATCTCGTGTCAGTAACTCCTGGTCACCACAAGATGGCGACAGAGGCCTGCAGAAAGAATCGGGTTCTCAGGCCTGAACATGGAGAAACACAATGGCCCAGTGGGCGGGAAGAGAAAGCACAGGGATCAGCTCCGTGTCTCCTGACGTACAGCGGCGTGTTCAGCGTCATTTCACTCCTCATCGAACATTCAAACACTTTTCTCATATATTTGATTGACTGATTGATTGATGGCGTCTCACCAAACCACCAGTGGAGCGTTTTCTCAGGCTGCATCTGTTGAATGTAGACAACGTCAGGGACAAAGCCAGCATTCAGCACAGCTCAAAAGATTCTCTCAAATTACCCAGATTTCTCCGACAATACCTGCACTTATGGCGAATTGCAGCGTTTAGCTACAAATTGCCCTCAAATGGCAAATTTGTAGAAGATTGCCTCATTAATTGCTTTGAAACGTATTGACTATCAGCGTAACAACCTGGAGCTCGAATATAATGCAATGTGTGTGTGAAGTCTGTTATTTTGCGAAATTTGTTCTGCCCCCAGTCTGTTAAGGTCACACAGACATACTTTCCCTTCTGGATCCATGAATTTGACATCTTATTCCCTAATGTTTTGCTTCAATTAATTCTGCTTATTACATTCCCACTGGGGCGTCTTTCAAAGTCTGCTTAACGAATTTCCAAAGTGAGGGGTTTTAGTTTATAGAAAGTTGACAGAATGCAGTTGATTTTTCCAGCACAGCAGGGGAAATCCATAGAGACGCCACAAAACAGCCTTCGGCGATGGAAAGAAGTGGCAGGGAAATTATGGATTATTTTGGAGTCAATTAAGAAAATGCACATGACACATGAATACAGATGCTCAAAAACATCAGTCTGACACAAGGTAGTGATCTGATCTATAACTGCTATGGATTCACCTCTGATTCCATTCCTGGATGCCTAGGCCTAAGCCTGCATGCTAAGCTATCCAGAAGAACCCTGCGCGTGTGTTCAGGACTGGAGTTTATGTTTTACACTAGCCCTGAGTGGTGTAGGTTTGCCGTGTCCTAATCGGAGGAGGAAGGGGTGTTTTTGCAAAGTTCAGCAATCACACGCCTGGATCTGGATTCCAATGAGTCCCAGTCCACAAACCTCCGTCTCCGGCCGGTCCGCGTACTTCCTTCCGGTGACGATCGCCTCAGCGCTAGGGGTCGGCAGGTGGTTCAGAGTTTTAAAAGGTGAATATTTACAAACAGTGTCAGCGTGCTAGTTAAAAGTCCGACGCCTCATTTCGCAGGTAAATGGCTGAGTTCTTTCAGCTCGACTCCAACTCAGTCAGGTGACCGAGTTGGGTCAAAGCGCTCGTCGTGTATAGCTGCGTCTTCAATTCTGAATCTGTGTTTCAATTCTCTGAGTTCAGAGGCTGCGTTCTCAAACCATTCTTACCCCCTGTTCCCGCATTTCACACAGCTGTTTAAATAAACTCCGCCCACACAGCTGTCCCGCATCACAATGATGAATGACTTTACAAACCATGCCCGCCTCCTCCAAGCGTATATCATCTGAATCAGTAATTTTCCCTGAGCTGAAAATACCTACAGAAATGAGGATCGTCCGGTTTCTAGAAAACAACTGGGCAGGAATGAAGGCGCTGAAATCTTACTTCTAAATTCTCTGCATCTGAAGACATAAATATGAATTCTTCCTGAGTTGATGTACATTTCAACACCTAAGCTCTATTTAATTTCTCTTAAGTAAACCTCTTTTTCATTTCAAGACCAAATATACCAGGATGAAAGTGAACACAGGTGTAACTTCGTGAACATGCATTTTTTTGGGATGAAAATGTAGTAGCATTTGCAGATATCATTTACCTCAGGAGTTATGATCAAACTCACACCTTACTGCTATATTCCTTAAAGGTCCCGTATCTTAACACTTGGATTTATCCCTGCATAGCATATACATTATGATGTCATTAAGGTTGCTGACAAAAATAAAGTGCTGATTTTATTTTTCCTCAGTTTTCTGATGACATCTTTGTTGCCACATACTCTGATTTTATTAAAATATACCTGGTACCTGCCCCCGTTTTCATAAAATTAAAAGCTCTGATTGGTTACACAGCTGATCCTTCCCAATGTGACCTGATATCACAACCTGACAAAGTGACAGTAAAAACAGAATAATGTACTTCTTATGGACAAGTTTATGGAAAAAAAGCAGTTGCTCAGGGGGGCAGAGGCTAATATTTTGCTTAAATATGATTGGTTGTAAGTCGTGATGTTTTCAAATTTGTAATAGTTTAGAATCTAAGTGACTCATTGGGGAGGGACTAACACATTTTATCTGGACTATGAGCAGGTAGGACTTGTGAGGTCACAAATCCGGAAATTTTTTGGCATGGATTTCTCAGATCTAAGTTCTTATTTTTGACGTTTTTGTTTGACATCACCCAAGCCCAGTAATGATGGATTTTCACAGTATGGGGCCTATCAGAGTGATGGCCTGATATAAGATACAACCATGTGAAGGAGAAAGTATTGAATCAATGTCATTTTTTTCTTGCTGTACTCAAAGGTCGTGCAAAATATCTCCTGTCGTCACCTCCTTCTGGCTGATCTTCTTCCAGGTGTTCTCTTTAGGGGTCGCCATCTGTGTCCATCTGAACCTGCCCACTGCTTCTTCCACACCAACTGGCTGCACGTCCACTTCCATCACATCCATAAATCTTGTCTTTGGTCTTCCTCGTTGCCGCCTGGCTGGTCGCTCCATTGTTACCATCCTCTGACTTTGTCTCTAAAACATTCAACCTGAGCTGACCCTCTGATGTGCTTGTTCTTACGCTGGTCCCAAAGAGAACCTCAACATCTTCAGCGCTGCCTCCTGCCTTTTCTCAGCGTCACAGTCTTTTGTACAAATAGCAGTGCAAACCAGTTGATAATTGTCCTGCGCAGCTTAAATGGTGTGATTCTCAGTTGTACACATCCAAATGTGTTGGAAGAAATTCAGTTCATGGTTCAGTGGGGTCACTGGGCATTTATGACCCACTGCCAGGGAGTCTGCAAAAGAACTGACTAAGTACAGTCTTATCAAGATTTTCTGTATCATTAAAAGAAAGATATCTACCTTTGATAGCATTTGTACCAATCTAATGTGTCCATCACCATCACTCACATCAGTCAGTGTGTCATGAGACGCTCTGCACTCGTGGCATAATGAACCAGTCCTGCTGCGTCTTACTTTGGCTCATTAGCCAGCCAGCTCAGTGGCAAGCGAGGAGGCATATATTTCAGGTTGTAGGGTTAATGAATATGACGTTTGGTGTGACATTGTAATGAGTTTTCTACCACTCGTTTGAAAGAGGAGTCAGGCAGAAGCCAGATTTCAAATACAGTACTGATACTTGTTTTGTGAATGTTTGAGTCCAAGTGCAATTTGAATAAAATTACCCCCTGTTTAACGTTGTGATGGGGATTTTAAGGGATTTTTTTAGGTCCACTAATCAGTCGTGATGTCATTGTGATGTCATCCTTAATGTGTGCCAAAATAATAAATAAAACCTGACCAGTAGTTGCGCCACAAATAACAGTTTATTTGAACATTTATCAAACTGGATACACTTTAAATATATTTTAAAATGTGTTGAACTCATGTGAGTTCGATTTTACTTTGAAACAAAGGGTTGAAAATGTGTTTACTTTTATGGTGCAAGAAAATTGTTTGGTGTTGAACAAACATACAGTGGTGGCCAAAATTTTTAGTACACTGGCATATTTCAGAAGTTTCAGTTGCTTTTGTTGAACTGGCCATTAAATACCTATAAAACAAATGATATATTTACCAAATCATCATTGTGCTCTAAAAACCATAGAATAGAGCATCATAAGGTGATTTATGTCATTTTCCTTATAACAAACAAGCTAGTCACACGTTTCTTCACTGAAAAAGCTGCATTACTTGTGCAAAATACAGCTTTGTGATTGTTTTGAATGTACAGGGTTGTCATTAAGTGACTGGTAATATCGTGGTTTTGCCACCGAGGACACATGACTTCAAAGCTTCTAGAAGTAGCTTCGAAGCACATGTTGCTGTTCTTTGAACCTGCCTAAGGTGACGTCACGGTCACTTTGTCCATAACAGATACAGTCTATGGTTCCCACTAATCTGACTGACATGCACACCTGTGACATGGGGGTCTGGCAAACTTAGCTATGAGTCAGTTGTCTAAGCTCCCAACACAGCCCCCTGTAACTAATCCTTCACCAGACCCTACGTGTAGCTGCAGATTGAGTTATGCTCTCTACTAGCCCTGGGTGATGTGTTTGTCTCTGTCCTATTGGAGGATCATCACACATCTGTTTATGGATCTGGGTAATCACACCCACGGGTCCGTCTGACTGGCTGTCTGCGTACTTTCTTCTGATGGATCGGCCAACCCGAGTTTTTTAAGGTGAAAATATACAAAAGTGTTAGCGTGCTTTTAAAAGTTCGATTCTCAGTCTGTTGGTCAGTGTGGTTTGGTTCTCGCAGCTTCTCGCTGCTTTATGAGCTCGTATCCAACACGACTGACTCCCATTCACGCTGATGACAGAGTTTACAAACCATGCCCACATCCTCCGAAATGTCCATCCGTGACTCCCTGAGCTAAAACCACACCGACGGAAACTCGATCGTAACAACCCCCCCGGTGTAAAGGTACAGCAAAGTGAAATATGTGTCTGTTTATCATGAAACAAGTTAGTTCCATTATGTGCAGCAGAGCAAACAGAAGCAGTACTCAAGTAAAAGTTCTGTTACTTTATAGTTCTACTGACTCAAGTAGAAGTACTCATAAACATAAGCACTTGAGTAAGAGTAAAAATGTTGGTCATAAAAAAAAACTACTGAAGTAGTGACTAATGTCATGATGTAGAATTTATTACATTCATTTTTGTTCAGTTTTGTTGCTTACTTTCATTTTTGTTTTGCTTTCTTGGTTATATTGTAGGCTTTCATTAGTTTACTTCATTATTTTGATGATTTTTGGGCATTTCGTTGATTTGTGTCCAGTTAATTCACTTGATCGTTGTGTTCATTTTTGCACATTTTTACATTTTATCTTCAGTTTTATCAGATATTTTTAATTTACTTGATTATTTTCATCGTTTTTGCTCATTTTGTTCTGCATTGTGTTGATTATTGCTCATGTTTTTTGGTTATTTTGATCAAATTTGTCAATTTACTTGATTGTTGTTTTCAGTTTGTTGTGCATTTTTAGATTTTGTACATTTTAATTAATTAATTAATTAATTGAATTCTTTTTTTCTTGACATTTGGTTTTTCTTGTGTATTTTGTTCATTTTAAATTATTTTGTTGATTATTTTGCTTGGTAATTTACTTGATTTCTTTGTTTGTTTTGTTGCTAATGCTTTGCATTTCTGTTAATTTACTTTATTACTTTGTTAATTTGTGCTCATACTGTATGTCAGATCTATATTTTTTGTTTTTCATTTGTTGGTTAATTTTACTCTGAGTCATTGAGCTGTGGCTAAATGTAACTGAGCACAGCCATAAATATAACTAAATAGAAGTAAAAAGTACTCTGTACTTCCAGAAGTACATTTTTGCAGTGCACCAGTCTGCAAAGTTCTGGAAGCTTTTAAATTTCCACTGGTGCAACTAGTCACAATGGTTCATTCCTTCCAAAGCGACGTCCCTCTGCACGTCTGTTCTACCAGCTTCTCAGCCTTTTGCTGCAGCCAGATATAATTTGTAGTGTCTTACAAAATAAAGTAGAATGCACAATAAATTCCCTGTGACATAGCATTCACTGTAAATCCACTCGAGATTTGAATTCATTTTGGATTCTGGAAGGCGGTGGGTCAAAGATGACTCCGTTAAAACTACAAAGAAATTTATAATATCATGTCTTTGATGTTGAAAATTGTGGACATTAGGCTCCTACCAGACAGAGACAGGTGGTGAAAACACATCTCCGTGGGGAAATAACACAATAGTTACAGTGAGATACATAAAACGTAGCAATGAAAGAGTGAAAACATAAAAATCAGATGGTGGATCCTTTCTTCTGTCTATTCCTGGAACATTTCTGTCACCTTGCAACCACATAAGCACTGAAGACACTATTGACAGCTCCTCAGCAGGGGAATCGCTGATAAAAAGGCTGTGCTTCTCTGTGGCAGGTGAGCTACAGCCCATAAATACTGCCACAAACCTACACTATGTAACACCGCATTATAAAACCACTGGCATTTTGACAAGCTGAATGACAGGTGGCGCGATCAGCGGGATGGAGCTGAGTTGACACACCACCGCCACGTTTCTCCATGGACTGCTCAGACGGTGAGAGTGTCGCAGTGTGGAGGGTGTTCTTGGAAAACCTCCGGGTTAATTGAGCAGGAACACAGACGGGAATCTACTTCTTCTCTCCATCTTCTCTGTGATACGAACTTGCCCCGGGTCTCGAGGTCTCTGATGTCCTTGCTGTGTGTTTTCTGGTTGTGGACGTCGTCCAGTGTGTGTGTTGTTTATTGTTCTACAGTATCTCTACTCTTTTCTTTTGTCTCTCGCCGTCCATTAACCCCCACCGGTCGAGGCTGATGGCCGCCTACCCTGAGCCGCTGGTTCTGCTGGAGGTTTTCCTCCCCCCTGTCGCCCTAGGTTTACTCTCGGTGGTTCTGTTGGTTTACTCTCTGTATAGTCATGAGGTCTCGGCCTTGAATTGTGAAGCGCCTAGAGATAATTGTCGATTATGACTGGCACAATACAAATAAAATTGAACTGAATTAAATTGAATCTGACACGTGGTTTGTGCAAACGTTGACTGATCAATCATTTTTTGCACTTCTGAGTAGAATTTCACTGTAATGAAACATTCTTTTTGTTATTTAAGATTTATGCTTGGGTTTAAAGGTCAACATGAATGCTGTATCCACTGGACAGCTCAAGGTAGTATGATTAAATGACATCATCTAGCAACAGATTTAGCATTCTATTAAAATAATACTTTGCTAAAAATGAATAATTTCACTGAAAAGGTGTAGACCACAGACTGACAAAGTGACCGCATTTCTAAGTAATCTAATTACATACAGTGAAACCTCAGGTAACGAATGCTTCTACCTACAAAATTTTCGGGTAACGACGAAACAAATCGGCCAAAATTTTGTCCCGTCTAGCGACAAAAAAATTGCGTTAAGAAAGCGATAGACCCGGAAGTGAGCAATCGTGCACTCGGAAGTGAATGCGCTGCTCCTGGAAGTCAAACCCAAACAAGTAGCTAGCTAGCTAATACCAGAAGCTACCAAGCAAACAACCTGCTAACGACAATACCCTCAGACAACATTAATAAACAAAGGCCTACAAAACGCATGCAACACACAGCGCTAAACCAGAGTTACTTTGGCGGCGATAACACAAAATCAGCTCAGTTAGAGGTACATACCCCAAACTACCGTCCACAGCATGTGCTAATACCAGAAGCTACTAAGCTAGCAACCTGCTAACAACAATAGCCTCCGCCAGCATCGGTAAACACGGCCGACCGGACGCATGCCAGAACCAGCGACACACGCTGCACGGGATGAACGATGATGACTAATGAAACGTTCACGCCAGGGGACTCATGGGAAGCTAATATTAGCCGCTAGCTTACTGACGCGGTAAAACTTCACCACACAGTGTCAAACA
>JAQQAE010020136.1:0-10764 GCA_029823295.1 Pseudamia nigra | reverse complement strand
CATTTCCCAATACTTATTGTCCCCACTGTATATTTCCGTAATGCTGGTTTTCTTCTGGATCTAGCTTCATAAATGTTGAAGATGCATCAAGTCCTTTACTGACTCAGCAGACTGTCCACTACAGTTTACTGTCAGTTATTGTCTGGTACAACAATTATTTTATGGCAAAATTAGTCAATGACTATTTTACTAGTCGATAGGTTGTTTAGTGATGTCATGGTTTGTATATTCCACGGCATGCAGTTCCATGCTAAACAATGTTTTGCCATTGTCAGTTGAAGTAGCTCAGAGTGAGAGAGCTCACTTTTCCCAACTCTTTGATGCAGTGACGGCACATGTGCACTAGTGACTGGCAGGAACAGTGACGTAGGCAGCTACATGGACACAAACAACAGATGTTAAAATGTCAGAAAACTCCGGTCCTCCCTGACCGGTGTTTGGACTGGTTGGGGTCCGTGTCTGGTCCTCCATGCCCAGAGGTACTGCTCGTCACCAGGCTACTGTATGGGGCCCTGGCCAATAGGGGGCCCCATATGGCTAGCAAACTTTAAAAACAGCAGTTCTGTTGTGTTATTCATGGCATAATGGAAATGAACATGGAGATGAATTTTTGCCAAGTGCCCCAATAGACCCTAGAATCACCACTGTCCATGACCAGTGTTGTGATGTGGACTCTGACTGGCTGCTGATCAGAAATGGCACCGTGGTGACGGTCAGAAGTGGCACCTCCTTGACCAGTGTTTTGTTTTTCTTTTAAGCTTTCCTGCTGTGTGAGGTATGTCTGAAGGAGGAATTGGCAGATCCCAAAAAAATGCATATTATTTTAATAGGCTTATGAAATGTCACATTTACTTTTATTTATTTTACACAGTTTGATCTCCATGAATCCTGGCATTTTTTCATGAATAGGCTCAGGACATCAGGGAAGGAAAAAAATCTATTGTTATAAAAAGAAGAGATGAGAAGATCCTCTGCATCATTTAGGCTTAAATAACATGTCACAGCTGAAACACATTTATCACTGCAGTAATTATCCAATGAATTATTCTACTTACAAAATGAAGGCTCTGAACTATGTTCAGTTAAAGCCATGTGGTGGCTCTTCTGGGCAGGCAGTGTATTCATCATTGTACTGTTGGATAGGATTGTTTTTATTTCCTTGAGGTGGGGTGTTTTAGTATTTGTCTTCTTGTTCTTTTCAGTGAAGAGGATTTGTACAGAGGAGCTGAGGAGCTGTCTGCAGCATCACAAACTTCATCGGGACCACCATCTGTGTTAGAAGCGACATGTCAGTACATCCCAATAACATGTCTATGAAATTAGATCACAGCAGAAACAACACTGCTTTTGTTTTGACTTGTAAAATAAAGACAATAGCCTCTTTGTTTTGCGCTCACATCCTCTTCCGCCTCTCTCACTCAGTTCTAAAGGTGGAGGACAGATGCAGTCTGGCCCCTGCAGTGGATATTCTGTCTTACAGCGAGCGCGAGTGGAAAGGAAACACTGCCAAAAGTGCTCTCATTAGAAAGGTCGGTGCCTGTAGCTCCTTGGGAAGAAGTGTTCCAGGTTAAAGCCAAGTTGTTTTTCTTTTCACATTAATGGCTGAGAGACTTCCTGTTGTGTCCATGTGTGTCGCTGCAGGGTTACAAAGAGATATCCCAGAGGTTTGGCAGCTTGAGGAGAGTGAGGGGGGACAACTACTGTGCACTGAGAGCCACGTTGTACCAGGTTCTCTGCCACAGCTCCCAGCTGCCTACGTGGTTGCAGGACGATGGCATCACCATGGTAAATAAATTATCACAATCCAGTGGTAACCATTAAGAGCAAAGAAAAGATGACACCAAACAGGCTTTCCCATAGAGACTCCACTGAAACGCTCAGGAGCACCAGTAAAAACTGAGGAGCACAATCCATATGTTGCGTTATAAAGGTTCAGTGTAGAGCTGTGGAATATGGTAAGAAAATCATACTGCAATGATAAAGAGCCAGTCGCACCCCTTCTGGTTTTGACGCACGGGACCTACTTTAGAAAAACATTGCATTACAGTCAATGGTGAGCATCAGCTAATTTTCTGATCCTGATTGAATTCTGCCACCATTTACACATAAGATAAAAGATAACGTTACAGGGAAAAAATAGCAGTTTGTGGTAAAACTGTTGAGAAAATTATAAAGACTGTTACCAGGAAGCCATGTGTGTAACAATTTGTATTTCCACAATCTTTTCAGAGCTGCTGAAGAATCTCTGCACTTCAACATGAAAAGACCTAGCATGATTTTAGCCTCTTTTACTACTTTATTCTTAATGAATGAGGTTAAAATGCAGAGGCCGTTTGGTGTAGTGACTTACATCATGTAAGCTTATGCATACCAAACTAATGGATATTTTTCCATTTGTGCAAGAAACGTCGACTTTCTTAACTTGTAAAGTTGTCTTTTAAATGGTCAAACATCATGTGTAAATGATGCTGTAATTCAGTCAGGATCAGAAAATTGACTGTAAAATAATGTTTTTCCCAAGTTTAGTCCCACAGCAAGGGAGAAATGGGAGAAAGTGGGCGTAACTTAGGTTCTGTTCATCTAGACTAGATTGGTATTCGAGAAAAGAGCACATAATAGAAATGTTACGCAGCAACCATCATAAAAATTCAAATACGTAAAACAAATGCATATAGACGCCTCCAATGAGTGTCTGGATTCAGGATGAAGGTATTTTGGACCATTTCTTCTTAGAAAACGTCTCCAGTTCAGTTGGGTTTGATGGTTGCTGAGCATGGACAACCCGCTTCAAATCATCCCCAGAAGCACCTAGAGGTTGTTATTTTTGAGAAAGGGGGCCGGTAAATCGAATTTTTTTTTTTTTTTAATCCTCCCCTGTTGGGGTGCCCAAATTTATGCACCTGTCTAATTTCGTTCCCATGCATATTGCACATTTTCTGTTCATCCAATACACCTCATTTCACTGCTGAAAAATTACTGTGTCCTTCAGTTATTTTATGTATCAAAAGGAAATTGCTGATCCAAACACCTACTGATTTATACATGAAAATAATAGAAATTGTCAGGGGTACCGAAACATTTTCATACCACTTTATATGTAGTCTTTTTTCTGATTTTGGCTCCTGTAGCTGTAGCTGTGACTAAACTTAATATCCTATCAAGTTAAAAGCCCCGAATGGACAGTGTCCAATGAAACAAATTTATTTAAAACACATTACTAATTCACAAATGGGCTTATTTACTTCAGTATGAATAGTGTCAATAAATATTAATTGTAAATGTGATTGGATTGTGCTTCATTTGATGTTACAGTCGTCATCATTTAACTGCCAATGTACTGATTCCCATCATCATGTGAGATCTGCTCGGTTGCTTACAGTCAGCATCTGCATGTGGCTTGAAAAAAAAACGGGAAATGAGCAATTCAATGAGCATCTTCTTGTCCTCTGTTGACATGATGATTAAAGACTTGTGCAACCTCATTTTTCTTACACCATCTTCCCATGAAATACAATGATGGCTTTTAAAAACAAACGTATGTCGGGCTGATAGTTGGTGGTCTCGTTGGTGCTTCCGGTTGTAAATTTAAAGCCTCGTCTCCTAAAATGGTTGAAAAACGCAACCAAATTGTCAAGGTCTAGAGCACAAAGCTAAAAGAATCTGAGCTCCACTGCGGTTTGGTGGTACAGTACTTAATCCACTCATCATGACTCGTGCTTATGTTGATGATTGTGTTCGTAGCTGCCGAAGGAGCTGGAGGCCCGGGAAGGGTTGATCAGTCATTGGACGTTTCCTGGTGAATGCATACAAGGGGACGGGACGGGAGATGCCCCACAGAAGTTGAAAGGCTACATGGAGCTTCTTCAAAATAAGGTAGTGACATCTGCTCAGGAACATGCGTACAGTGAGAAAGTATTTGAAAAACACAAACCACCGTACCACAGCCCTATTTTTATGCCAGCCGTGGACACTGGGAGTATTGATATTCACCCACAGAGCTTTTCGGTACGTGATTACTTCCATATGTTACAGGGAGGTCGTTTAGTAAATGCTGCACTGCTCCTTCCCTTATGGCACTGTATTTAAATTTTTTTTTCTCTTGCTTGACATTAAAACAGCCCAGTAACAGTCGAAAGGTTTTGGACCCTGAGCCTCAAAGAAACAGTTTGAACAGTTACAACCGCAGTGCCTCTTTACTCGAACAGTGTGAGGCCCCATCACACAGAGTTTATAGTCAGCCTGTGCCACTGGCAGCTCGGGAGGAATTCTAGTGTTTACTGCACGTTTTTTTTTTTTTTTTTTTAAAGAGTCACTCCTGTTTATGAGATGTTGCTGTACTGGGTTTGTGCCTGACAACATTATGGAATGTATAGTTGAGCTTAGAATAGACTTCTGTGTTATATTATTCTAGTCTGTACAGGTTTACCAGTCAAACATTTGGACACAACCCTTTTTAGTGTTTTTGTTTATTATTTTCAACATTTTACATTAATACTTAAGAAATCCACACTGTGAAAGACTGCTTTTGGAATTGAAAAGTGTTTTATATTTTAGATTGTCCGAAATAGCCATACGTATTTAGCTTTGGTGACGTACTCATAGCATTGTCTCCTCAGATTCATGAGGTGGTCCCCTTAAATGGTTTTTAACTCACAGGTGAGTTAATTTGTGCCATTTCCTGCCTTCTTAAAGTGCATATCACATATGATTTTTCTTGTCATTGTTTACATCACATCAAAAGCGTTTGAACTACATATGACAATTGCTCAAATGCCAACTCACAAACCAGGAATTTGTTGATTTTTGAATCGAGCGCCAGGAAAAATGCAATTGCTTCCAGAAAACCAGGTCAATGAGGAAGAAGCCGGATGTGACGTCACTACCATACACTGTTTCTGTCAGCTGCCAGCCATTTCTGTTGTGTTTTGTTCGTTAGTGTCCGAATTTCGACTGGAAGTGGCGGGATTGCCAGTCATACCTAATCGTTGTGTGGGTGACTGTAATTTGAACACTCGTGAGGACGGTTTTAGTTAATTTAGATGCTGTTACGCACGAGAGCTGCTCGCATTCATCATGGTGTTATGGTCCAAAAAGAAGAGAGTGTTGAGTGATTTTTATAATTGTTGGAAAGATATCAGTTGGATTTACCAAAATATGGAGTTTTGTTCACCTTGGAGCAACTTTTAATGAGAAACATCAAAGGTAAGATGAAGTTTATCATCGCTAGGTTTTGTTGATGTGATTTTTCTGTATTGTCTGTTTGTTGTGCGGTTTTGAAAGTTATATACATAAATTATGTACCACTGGATTCAGCTCAGTGTGAGTTTTCATTGAATGTTTTACAATCTACATTTACGTTTGGCTTATGAAGCACGGTATCAGAAAAAGAAAAGATTTGGTTATCTTTTGATTATTTGAACATAAAGGCTTGTGTGGGCTGCGGTTTGTTGATACATTTTTAGCTGAGATTCTGACAATTACAGAGGTTATAGGATGTGTGGTTTTATTCATTGATTAGAAGGCAGGAGCCGTGAGTATCAGTAAAATTAGACCTTGCCCCCAGATACGGGAGCAACAAGTTCATTATTAATCATTCAAAATTACTATACAGTGCCACGGATCTAGAACTATTTTCCAGTCTGTGTTGCCTAGGCGGCTGTGCCCTTGAGAGTCTCGACCATCATTCTCCTCAATGGACATGTGGTCGGGGCTGTCAAAGTTGCTGTCATGGTGGTCACTCAGCTGTGTCTCGTTCAGATACGGCTTGAATCTGGATGGTTTTATACCCAGGAGATGCTGCCGACAGGCGTCATGTTCTGTTTTTGACGTCATCAATATGGCACTAGGCTTTGCATCGGATTCTTAGTGAAATCCACAAACTTCTTTTTTCCCTCAGCTGTGCCAGTTCTGTTTGTGATCGGGGGATATTTTTTATATGTAATATTATTTTTAATGTTTGTTTTTGCATTTGGTGGCCTTTCTTGGTTATGTAAAATTCATGTCATATGCCCTTTAATGCACTTTAGACCATTAGTTGTCTCAGGCAGAGGAAGGGTGGGTACGGAGTCAGTGGCCCCATTAGTACAACTCCAACTACTTCATATTACAACAACATACACTTGATTAAGGAAAGAGAAAAGGTAGTCCATCATTACTTTAAGAGTTGAAGGTCGGTCAGTCAGAAAAATCTCAAAAACTTTGAATGTGTCCCCAAGTGTAGCCACTGACTATCATGGTGTCTGGAAAGGAAGACAAACAACTACCTGGTGCAGAGTTTACTATAATTACCAGCCTCAGAAACCACCAATTTTACAGCACCTCAGATAGCTGTTGATGGTTTTGGTGAATGTACTTGGGGGCATGTTTAAAGTTCTTGAGATTTTTCTACTATTGACCTTGTATCCACCCTTCCTTTGCACAAGACAACTGATGGTCCAGGTGACTATCTTGTGAACCTAATGAGAGAATGCTAAAATATAAAACATGTTCTGAGTTCTTTAGTTTTTTTTTTTTTGTTTATTACATCATTCCATATGTGTTCGTCACAGTTTTGTCTTCAGTATTAATGTACACTGTTGAAAATGGTAAAAGGGCAAACGACAAGGCATGTCCAAACTTTTGACTGGTAGTGTAGATGCAGAATAGTGTATATAAAGGTGAAATGTGGTCAAAAAGGTCAGTTCCTTGTGTAAACAGCAGTTTGAAGGGAGCCGATTGTTGTTTTTGTTCAGCTCAGTGCTGATTTCTGGTGTTGCAAAAAAGAGAAGAATTGTGAAACAAAACAGACGTTCCTGTGAATGTTGCATTATCTTAACTGCGAGACTGAGTGAATGCACAACAGAACAGTAGAAAATCACCTTTAACCACCACAGACTTTGCTCCGACACCAACCTTAGAAATGACTTTAACAGAGCTGCAGTTATTATTAATATTCATTTATTATTGTGGTTACAAAACACAGAATGGTTACAAAAAGTTAGTAGGAAATTAAGGGACGGCTGAAAACTGCTTTACAATTTGCAGGTACAGTATATGTGAAATTAACTCTAGAAACTAAATGCAATGTTTTTCCCAGATTCTTAATAAAAATATTGACATCCAGAATATTTATTTACAGAAGATGACAACTGTGACATTCTGTGCTGAAACTGATGCAGTCTTTTAAAAAGGAAATTTAACAAACACAGTGTTTTTTGTTTTGTAGCAGGGAAACTAGGAAATGTTTGGAATGAATAAAACTCAACAGATATGTTTTGGTCATCGTTGTTGTCACCCACATCCATCACTTTGAACGTAATTTATGGAGCTGTACATTCCTAAAAGAAACTTGTCCATATTCATTTTTAAACATCACAATATATATGTTTGAACGTGGAAAAAGGTTCAGAAAACAGTATTTGGTGACATAAGTCTGCTGTCAGTCACAGCTTTCCTGGTCTCCACCAGTCCCTCACATGCGTCTTGGCTGTTTTATTCTGCATCCGGTGCAAAAGGTCAAGGACCTCAGCCTTGTGGGACCATCTACTTTCCTTTTGATCACATTTTAGAGCTGTAAAGTCACGTCCGTCCTTTCCCCAGCATGACTGGTCAAAAATGCCTTGCCAACAATTTGACTAAATTCAACAATTAACGATTAACTCGGTGGATTTATCTCCCAGTGGCAGGCGGCGGTGAGCTGTTCCTCTGCTGCGGAGCGCCAGCAGCTGTGTGAGCTCGTGTTCCAGGGAGGAGAAGAGGAGCTGGGGCTGCTCGAGGCGCTCAAGCTGCTGATGCTGAGCCGAGCTGTGGAGCTGCACGACTCCATGCAGAGCGGTGGAGACGCCCCCCTCTTCTGCTGGCTCCTGTTTGCCCGGGACTCATCAGACTGCCCGCGCTCCTTCCTCGCCAACCACCTCAGCCACGTGGGCCTCAGCGCAGGGCTAGAGCAGGTGAGAGGAATTCTTCCCTGTTCACCAGTTAACCCAAGATGTGGCTATAGGCCTCATGGAAGTTAAGAGGCACTTACCTAATCTGTACAGTAGAACTGAGCAATAAAATGGTAATATTTATCATCTATTATTCTGATGCACTTTTTTTGTTGTTTCTCTTCCGTTAAAGGAGGTTTGCTCTCCCTAGGCTTGCTCAGAGGTTCTCTTGGATTTGCTTTCACAGTCGTTGAGGCTTCGGCCTTGAATTGTTAAGAGCCTACAGATAATCTTGAATTATGGTTGCTGCTATATAAATATAATTGGATTATCTGTCCAAAAAAGTGGATACTGATTTTACAATCCTGTGTCCACATGTGTCATGGACCAGTCTGCTTGAAACCTGCCGTATTTATTGCTGACTTAAAAATCTCATCTAACTAAAAATTTTCTCAACTGATTTACTTGCATCAGTTACTGCCCACAATCCAATCTCAAATTTGCCCACTTTAGGATCGGTGCACTACTGCTTCTGGAATGCGGAACGCTACTACTTGGAACAGGAAGAATTACCTGTTCTGTGAAGTGTCTGAACTAGTTTACTTGAAACTTTCCCCGTTTATTGGCTACTATATCTACATCCTCTCAACTTTTGAGATAAAGGGCACTTCTCGTTTTCGATAGAAGGCATCCAATGCTTGGAAAGAAAAAAATCTAGCCTGAAAATGGCTGAGCTCCATTTGTCATGATTATTAATGGCTTATAGATCTATATCATATCAACTTTTGACACGGATGGCGCTATTGTTTTTTGACAGGGCGTTTCAAAAAGATGCAAGAACTCAAAGCTGTTTTAACAGATTCACTTGGAACTTCCCAGTTATTGATCACAATCAGATCTCCAACCTGCCAACTTTCAGGACAGGTGACACTACTAATTCTGGAACGAGGAGCTACTACTTCTAACAAGAACATTAGCAAATATTTGAAAGTGGCTGGACCACTTGAATTAAATGTTGCTGCAGTTATTGACCACTTAAAAGATCTACACCAAGTGCCATGAGGTATGTGGCACTTACCTTTTTCAGGAGGTGGCTGTACTGCCTGTAAAGAAAAAACCTAATACAGGTACCTTGAAAGTGGCTGATTAGTTTAACTGAAACATTCCATGGAGATTGACCACTATACCCGAAACGGTGCTACTGCTTGGAACAAGGAAAGACTCAAAACACTGCGTTCATGGACGACTGTCATTTTTATTTTCTTTTGTTTGTCTATTGTTTTTTGTTCTTTTCAGTCTAATTTTAGCTAGTCCATCTTGTTTTGTCTTTCTGTATCATTTTTAACCTTCAGCCTCTAGAGGCTGGCGGGGTAATGTTGTCACCCATGCCGGCAGCTGGGTGTCAACATCTGGCTTGTGAACACCACAACTCCAGAAGGAAGTAATACAAGCCAGATAGCATAGGTGTATCTATTAAATATCTTAGTCAAGTTCCAACTTCAGCGACGTGACCTCAAGATCAGAGGTCAACTTTTATAAAAACCTTGAGAACACAGTAACTACAGAAGAAAATAATGCAGGCTAGCCAAGTTGATACCATAAGTGTATCTATAAAATATCTTGGTTAAATTCAAATTTTAGCGACCTTGACCTCAAGGTCAGAGACTGACTTTTATAAAAACCTTGTGAATGTGATAATTCGAGAAGGGAGTTGTAGAGCCTTGTCAAATTGATATCATGCATACATCTGCTGGAAATCACAGATGCATGCATGAGATACAGCTTTTGGTGACCTTGACCTGAAAGTCATAGTCAGAGGTTAAATTTTGCAAAAACATTGTGCAGACTGTAACACAAAGGGGATTGCATGACATTTTTCTTCAGTGTGGGTCACGTGGCTGATTATTTTGTTCAGTTTTTACCCCTCATCCTCTGGACTGAAGGTGTCTTATTGTGGCCCCGCTGGCGGGTGCCAAACTTTGGTTCGTTAAAGTCATAACTCTTCAATGGAAAGTCCTAGGGTCACAAAACCTGCACCAAATGCATATGAGGTCAAGATCGCGGCCAAGTTGGAAAATGGGTGATCTTGGACTTGAGGTAAATGTTAAAGCTTAAATTTTCTGATTTTCTTGTTGGCGTAATTAACTATGAATGGAGAGGCCTAGAGTCACCAAACTTGCAACACAGATGTAGTTGAAGTCCTGACTTGGAAGGAGGCTGAAGGGAATCACTGGCATCTGCCAGTGTTTTGCAGTTATTTCTTCTATGTTGTTTTGTGCTGTGTTGATATGTATCTTGTTTTCATTCTATGAATAACAAGTAACTTTGTAGTTATTTAATTTTTTGGATGTATTGTTGTGAAAGCCACCACCCTGTTGACTGTGAAGATTCTCACTCATCCAGGTCATACACTGCCTGACCAAAAAAAGGGTCGCCACCTGGCTTTAACTAAGCAAATAGGTACCGTATTTTCCGCACTATAAGGCGCACCGGAGTAAATTTTTTTAAAGTGACATTTTTGGAGGGTGCGCCTTATAGTGCGGAAAATACGGTACAAGCCTCCCATTGGACAGTTTCTGCATGGGTTTCAGCTGGCAACAAGTGATATAAGGATAGTGGGGAACCATCATCTTCGAAGAAAAGCGGTAATCACTTAAATGTGTGGTGAAACCAAATTGTAAAAAAAACAACAGTAGAACTCAGGACTATGTTTAATAGTGAAAGTAAAAGCATTTCCACACACAAGGCAAAGGCAGGTCAAGGGATTGGGACTAAATAGCTGTGTACCGTATTTTCCGCACTATAGGGCGCACCGGATTATAAGGCGCACAGTCCAAAAATGTCACATTTTTAATTTTTT
>JAQQAE010020135.1:0-10765 GCA_029823295.1 Pseudamia nigra | reverse complement strand
TTTTTTCCAACCACATGTTTTCTTCAAAGATGATGGTTCCCCACTATCCTTATATCACTTGTTGCCAGCTGAAACATAATCAGCCAAGTAGAAATTATTCAATGGGAGGCTTGTACCTATTTGCTTAGTTAAATCCAGGTGGTGACCTTTTTAATTTGGTCAGGCAGTGTGTACCTGATGAAAAAAAAACTAAAAAATTTTATATATATATGCACTGTATACATATATATCTGTGTATACAGTATATATATAATGTATATAGTTTGTTAGTTTGTAATGTATATAGTTTGTATATAGTTTGCAAAAAGTTTTGCAGTTTACTTTTTACAAGAGCATTTTTACAAGAGACTAAGTGAATCCTCCACACTTCTCTGTAAGGGTTTATTGATAGTAACACTGAAATATAAGACGTCAAAAGTATGCCTCAACCTGAGCAATGGAATTTTGTCTTCTGTTGTGAAGTAAAAATCTTCTGTCTTAGCTGAGTGTATTGATTCCATGAGCCTGAAATGAGTTTGACATGGTGCACAATCTGCAGCTTCATGGTTCCTGATTTATCTCTGATTCAGAGCTGGTTAATCCAGCATATGGAGCGCAGTCAGGGAGTGATAAATGTTGTGTTTGTATGCTGTGAGAAGTAACAGAGGGAGAGATCACAGGATACAAGAAACAAGACACACTATCACAGCCGAGACAAAAGAGGCAGAACCTGAGGGACATGTTTCCAAGTGCATGCCTGCTGCTTCTGACACTACCGGAGACTAAAAGGGATGTGTACATTTTCTGCATGCATCCACGTTGATATTTGTGTTTCATAGGCACATTCATGTGTCTGTTTTTAGCAGATAAGAAACTGTCTCATGCAACTTCAGCGTGTACAGTACTGCGCAAAAGTTTTATGCTACCTTGGGCTCATTGACTTGTCTTATCTTGTTATCAAATTTGTAATGACTATGCGCATACACAAAATGACTAAAATTGATACTAAAATTTTTATCAAGGCTGGTCTTGCAAATAGCCAACTTTAGTTTTGCTCTTTTTGTAAGATTGGAGACAAAATGCAGAAAATATGTGCACTGTAGATGCATAAAAATTAAATCTAATTTGCTTCAACAGGCAAAAGCCCATATTTAGTGTGACATCAATTCCTGTGGCACAAAGAACCATTTGTCATTGTTGAATAAAATCTGGTTTAAGTCACTAGATTTCATATTTTGTGTCCAAACAGACCAAAACATTTTGAGTGCAAACCAAGATGACACTTAATACTTCTTACTGTAATATGGAGAAACTCTGAAATGCTGTGTATTCCAGTTTTATTGGGGATTGAGAAGTGCATGTGTACAGCCCTAATACTATAAATGTAATTTCAAATGCATTTCTTAGTGTTCATTTGTGAAGTATACATCAGTTTAAGTTTTCAGTTGAAAATTAAGAAGGGATTAAGAATGTGTGGCACTGTCAGCTACATTAAAATGCAACAGAAAATTTGTTTAGCTCCAGGAAGAGTGAACAAGATGGAAGAGGCTTATTTAATGCAGCTAAAGAGTCGTCTGCTTGTTGCCAAAATTTACCAGGTGTCTCAGCTTGGTTGTTGTCTCACAAACTAGGGCCCTTCACCCCCAAATGCAGGCTTTTAGAGAGCACAATGTATACACTTAACCTTTGTTCCACCTCATTGTGGAAAACAAAGAGACATGATGCCAGTGTTGTGTATGACACACCAACTGGCACTTGAAGGGAAATCAGCCTCATATGATTTGGCAAAGAGAGAGTGATGAAAGACAGAGTGAGAGGAGATGCTGGGAGGGAGAGACTGGGAGAGAAGAAAGAGATTGATCACTGAGTGGGTGGAAATGTCAGTGTGCTCCGGGCTATGCATTTTCCACATGTGGAAGCTGCCATTTGTGCTCTTTTTCACACTTCTGTCTAATGCTCTCGCAGACTTCACTGTCTCTCTTATGCTTTCTGATGTGATGGTTCTGCCTCTTCCTCTCATATTCATACCTATTTCTCTTTTGTCTGTTTCGGTCTACTTCATATTGTGCAGATTTACATTTAATGTAGTACATGATGTATCAGTGGGAAGTTACATTTTCCTATCTTTATGATTTCTCCATAAGCTGAGGTTAATTTATTAACTAAGATTTACAAGCATCCAATGAAATCTAATGAAATCTAATGCTTAAGAATCTGAGGAAATCAACCCCCTGCGAGGTCTCCTCCATGTTTCCATGTATCTAGGTTTTCTCAGAATGGACTTCCTGCTCTTCTTCTTTCTACTGCTACATATCTGTGTTTTGAGTGTGAAATAAGTAGGTTAGAGTGACAAAAACTACGGCACCATCAATGTCCTGTTTTGTTTTATTGGCCACTGCTGTGAATGGGTGTGGTGCATTCTACAACTTCACCACTAGAGGCCTCTAAATATTAAAAGCTAAACCACTAAATTTGCCACACATTAGGAATTTTAAATCTGCCTGTCATGTCAATAGCAGTGGAACGTGAGTAGTACTATGCACAGCTTCTTACCAGAGCATTGCTGATCTCTTTCTTTCAACCCCCTCATCATCATTCTTACATTACATTTTGCCAGGACTCCTCCTCTTGTCTCTCTGTTCCTCTCCAATTTTCCCCTCTCTGCTTCCTGCAGAGGAAGCTAGTGTTTCTCTTTAATTGACTGGTTTTGTCAAACTCCCATATCCACTGTTCAAGGACAGGGTTGGAAGAAGAAATATGTGTGAGGCTGAGAGTGTGTGTGAAAATGACTGTGTGTTATTGTTGGTTGTGTGAGAGTGTAACTGTGTTTGTGTGTGCTCACCACATATTACTGTGTTTTACTCTCTCATCTAAGTCTCCACCAAGCGCTTGCCCACCCAGGAAAACCAGGATTTGCAGAGAAGGCCATAATTATAATCAATCATAAAGCAAAGCCTCTTCTGAGACATGCAGGGGTTTCAGCCTCCAACGCCCCAGCATGGGAGCCCGCCAATTAAGACCCCTCAGCTCAGTATATGCACAGCTCAGTCACACTGTTGAGGAGGAGATCCTCTAAGCTACAGACAAATATCACAAAACATGTACACGTAGTATACAGCATGCTGCTAATACAGCTGGAAGCACTATGTTTTCCTCACTGCTCAGTGTTTGTTGAAAGGATATTCATGGTATTCATCACAGGAACTGTAGGAAGGCTATTTTACTCTGCCTTTAGCAAAATGTATATATAGTGGCTTTAAATACACAGCTTGGCTAAAAGGTAAGTCATGAGAGCCACAGAGTCCAAATGCACATTTGCAGGTCTGGCTCTCATTATACTCATCCGTTGTTTATTCATCTTATTGTTATGCTTGGGAAATTTTGCCTAATTTCCAAGCAAAATAACAAACCCCTGGGTACTATTTTTGTCTTCTTTTTTGCACAAGAAGCCAGAATCTAGCTCACATAAAGCAAAGCTGTTATGCAAGCTTTAGTTGCATCATCTTGTTTTGGTCCTTTGAAAAGAACTCAATAAGAAGACACACTCGTGCTGAAGATTTCTCTGCTTTGATTAAAGTGCTGGCAGGTTTCAGACAAAGCCTACTTATGCATTTTCTACTGTGGAATCAGTGTGTGCCTGTGGGCCAAGCTTAGTGCCAGATGCACTGCCCCTATGATAATCTCTCTAATCTGATTAATCTCTATCCACACACCACATCATATGCACTGTATTTGTGCACTCATATTTCTTGGTTGTGTCTGTGGGTTTAGACTGTGACCCTCATTGACTGAATGGAGGGATTTGTAATGCACTGTAAAGATTTTAAGCATTCACTTTCTGTTGTAGGATGGATGTTCATGCATATGGATGCAGTTTATTACTCTACGGGGATTTACTTGCATAACCAAAATTGTATGCATATGTATGGTAAGTATGAGTGCATAAAAAACAAAAATCCCTCATACATCATGTAGGTCATATACAGGTGAACCAGTCTACAGCTCCATGAGGCTATACAGTATAAACATGGGTAAGTGTGGGTGGTGGTATTAAATCAAAATGAGGACTGGGTCAAAAAAAGCTCACATCATAGAGAAAACACTGTCATAAACACATGATTAGGATGCTCGTTTCCATTAAAAGGAATCCTCTTACATAATAATGCAGAGGTAGCTGCAAACATGTTGCCTTTTACTCTCTCACAACATAAAATAAAAGTCATGGAAATCCAGCCGACTCATTCAGTGCATGTTAATGATAACCTTTAACCTTTGTAAGTTTGTAGTCTGAAAATCTAATGGAATACAAACTGTTTTGTAAGTGGTTCTGTGTATATACTGGTATGTATTTCCTGTGGTGTGCACTGGAGCGTGGAAAAGACAGAGGCTGTGTCATTAACTCAGCAGTAACTAAATTCCTCTTCTATTTGCATACTTTTATTCAAAACATTTTAAAACAGGCATTTGTGGTGGTTCTGGCTTCTGTCAATGACGAAAATAAGACTGCATTTGTGTGTTATGCAAGCTATGTAAATTTATACTCAGAAGAAAAAAAATCAGCCCTGGTTATAACCTTTGGCCTGTACATTGTTTTAACACTCACTTTGATTAAAGTGGTTTTTATTAGATAAAAATATCTCCACATCACAATAAAACACTGGGGGCAGGAATCCTCACTCTAATTGATTCCAATAGGAGAGCAGTTCATCATCTTTATCCTGCCCTGGGAGATCATTTTTAGACAATCTCATTACACTACCTCATATTTCTAAGCACGCCTCGATTCGGGTGCAAATTGTCCTTTCATCTTTTTCTGCGTTATTCAACTAGCTATCGCCACTGTAGGGGGAGAGTGAAGTTCACCAGTTCATCAAAGTTTTTTATCAGTTCCCTTGATGGCACTTCTTAATTGAGTACTGCTGCCTATGTGAAATGAAGCCAGCGAAGGATACAGCAGAAACGAGTGATATAAAATGAGTGTACAGTGTACCCTGCAACCAGACGCATGCAGTGTTCTGTTTACACCAGGGGACTTATATGCCTAAAAAAACAAAGAAACAGAAAATACAGTAGATCTTAGATGAACTTTGTGAAACTGTCATGCAATTAATGCCATATTTTTGCTATAAACTACAGGCCCAATAAAGGCCTGCCAGAGCTTATTCATTTAGCCATGAGTTAAACTCAGTTCCCCTGTCCCCACATCAAATTTATGTTATTCTTTTAACATCTTGTTGCCAGCAGCAATCGTCTTCCAGCTGGCCCGCAGCTTCAAATAAACTAATGGTGTTTTTTGATCCATAAACATTGTGTGTTGGCCATCTGGCAAACCCCCATTTGGCTACCGGTACACTGAAGTTTACTTTGAAAATTCTAAGTGCGAGGTGTAAGATGTCACATCAGACCACCGTATCATGCGCCGCATTCAGCACACCTGAGTAATGAAGCAGTACCATTCCTTTTCAAATAATGGAAGAGAAAATTGCAAAAAAAGGTGTCAGTGACAGTGCTCTTTCCCAGAACCAAAAATCAAAAACAGTAAATTTTTTTTTTCATACAACTCAGATAACCATGCATCCATAAATATTACATATAAATATAATGCATACAAAGTAAATTTGGTTCTTACATAAATTTGTGCCAGTACAGTGTTGACCTTTACAAGGTATGAGGTCCCAGCTAAAGGCCCAGCAGGCCTGCTGTTTGCCATCTAGCAGGTTTACCGCAGCCTATTATACTGATCACACAAATATACACATACACACACATACACGCGGGTCCTAGATTATAATGACCTACATGTGGTGGATATTATTGAACTAGGTTACTGCTAATCAACGGTATGCCCATAAGCATTGCAAGTTTTTGTGTGTGTGGACATGTGCAGAATAGATAAGATTGATTAGGACGGTATTGGTTGGTTAGCTTGTGGGTGCACATGTGATAGCAGCACTGTAAAACTATCTCAAGCTAAAAACATTGTAAATCGTAGATTCCTGAGTGACAGAAGCTTTCTGGAAATGCTGTCCCCTCTAGAAGATTAAAATATTAATCTTCTTTGTGTTTGTTTCTCTAGACGTCCTTGGTTAATCTGCACCCCTGCCATGTCGCCAGGATTCCCAGATTCAGCCAGTTTTGCATGGATTTGTAAACACACATACATGCATTACTGGTGCATGGGAAGCTCCAGCACCAGTGTTGAAATAGATCATAGTGTTGCTAGCATTGCAGCAACTGAAAACTCATTACCACTGTCCTAGATATTCACATATACACTCTTTACTTCCAGTGTCATACCCACACTATGGCTAACCATGGATTCACAAGGACATACATACAATATGGACACAAATTGATTGCAAACATCTCTTTAAACATGAATACAGTCCATATCTGCAATATCTCCTTGTCTATCACAGTACAATACAATTAAGCACACTTTCCTTCAAGCTCAGTATTATTGTTATAAAAGGCTAATATTGTGATATTTTTTGAGAGGGCTGCAGAAGCTCTTCACACGCTCAATCTTTTTTTCCGTGAGCTATAATTGCTTTGACGTTGTGGCTGTATGACAGACTGGCTGTATGCATGCTAAATTGAATTGCACAGTAAAATATTGGTCATTGGAGGAATGAAACATGCAGCATGCAGACGTAGCAGTAAAGTGTTAATGTATGATGAAAGTGTGTGCTGTCAACCCGTAGTGGATACTGTCAGAGTTGGGTTTTTTGACTGTACAAGGTCTCATTTCTATACCACTGCAGGTGCTTAAATATCATTTTCTATACTGTTGTTTTTACCACTGTGCTTTTTCATTGGTTAACGGTTGAGATGTTCAAGTGTTTAGTTCATTCATTTTTTTTCATGGTTAAAGCAAAGTGGTGTCTATGAACTCGCTATAAGCTTATACAATCTCCATCATATTACTTCTAAATTGCTATTTCAGAAGAAGCTCAGCAGGCTGTTAATCTGTTGATTTACCCTTTACACTTAAGTGATATGTTCACAGACTGCATGCTAATAAGAATATTAAGAGTGTAATGTAGCTGGTGACCTGAGGTTCAGTTCATATTCAGCAAAGATTTTAGCACATGAGTAGACCACACAGAATAAAGAATCTTTTATATAAATTTTCTGTCAGGCTCTTATCATTATTATCATTTTCCTGTGAACAATCAACAAAGGAGTCTTGTTTATCGTGAAGCACATAACCACACAATCTCTCCCATCGGAGGTTATGACAAACTCTTGTCAGTCATATGTTTTGCATTTTCATCCTCATAAATTCTTGTCTCTAACTGTAACATGCAATTGAAAGCACTAAATGAGATGATGATTTCTTTCCATTATCACAAGTGTGGCCTGTTTTCTGTGTGTGGCGCCTTAAATGTCTACTCTGCTTCACAAAGAAGGCAGTGTTCATCCCAATTATGATATCTCCCTTAGCAACAGATATTTCAGACATCACACTAATCTCATGGTAAAGGTTAAATTTGCAGAAAAAATGACTGCACCACTGCTGGTGGTGTACACATGTGGATTTAGAAGATGAAAAGGCAGGAAAAGAAAGAGACATATCAACTGGATGTAGAGATGACTGAAGCAGGAAATAGTATATTATACACAGTTCTCCTTCAGTGGGTTTCTTTATTTTCAACATTGTACATTAATACTGAAGTCATACAGACTATGAAAGAGCACATATGGAATTTTGTAGATAAGAAAAAGTTTTCCTAACCCAGCATATTTTAGACATTTGAATTCAGCTTTGCACAATCATGACATTCTGTCATCAGACTCACAAGGTAGTCAGTTGGAATGCTTTTCATATCAAATGTGTGCTTTGTCAGAAGATGATAATGAGACCAGACCTCTAAAGACCAGGTGCATTTGGACTCTGTGGCTCTTATGACTTAACTTCTTAATGTGCTTTAGACCATCACTTGTCTTGTGCAGAGGAAGGGTGAGTACAGAGCCCTATTAGGGCTTCTTCAACTACTGTAGAAATCCATATAAATGGATGTTAAGATCCACATTTTAAGAGTCTGCTTTCTCCATCGAGGGCTGTCAACTCTGGAGCAAATTGCCAACTGAAATCAATTTAATTCCAGATTTAAAATGTTTAATTGCTGGCTAAAAGAAATACAAAGCTGTACCTATTAACTATTTATGTTCTGATGAAGGTTACATTTGGCCTTTAAGGTGTTATATTTAATAATACACAATTTTGTAATATGCATTCTATTGAACTGTGTAATGTAGCTTTGACGTGTTTAAAACCTTATTGCACTGATTACATATATGTATTTTACTGTTCTTTGTATTGTAGATTGAGCATGTTGATCATTTATATGATATTGTGCTAATTATGTAGTGCATGTAAAAGCTCAGCTAGGGACAAGAGTTGAAAATTAGCAATAGCTATAAACTCTCTGTACAGCACATCAGCATTCTTTATAATGGAAGTATTTTAAACTGTATCACCTGTATTCAAATACAATTATATTCTAAGGTCTTTCAGTGCAACAAGGTTCATACTGTCTTCAACAACTTAATACATTTAATGTTATTCTTTTTTGTAGACAGACGTAGGTTTATTTACTGTACCTTGACATGTTTCGACAACTTCCTGTCCCGACTGTCTGATGCAACAAGGCATCAGACAGTAGGGGGCGTAGTCATCCTCTGCCGTCTGGTATACCACTTTAAAACAGCAATCAAGACGTAATATGGCAGGAAGTTGTCAAATCATGTCAAGGTAAATAAACCTACGTCTGTCTTCGAGAAAGAATTACAGTAAATGTACTAATGCCTTTCAGTTTGAAAAATCTCACGAACTCTGAATGTGTCCCCAAGTACAGCCAGTAAAACCATTAAATGCCATATGAGGTGCTGTAAATAAGTGATTTCTGAGGCTGTTAATTCTGAAAGACTTATCCTCTGCAGCAGAGGTAGCTCTTGGTATTCCTTTCCTGGGACAGTCCTGAGTATAGCCAGTTTCATCATAGCATTTGATGATGTTGGCAGCTGCATTCAAGTTTTTTAGATTTTCCTGATTGACTGACATTCATTTTTTTAAAGGAAGGATGGGCCATCTTCATAACACATATTATGGGTCATTTAACAGTTTTTTGTTGTTTACAAAATCTTGTACAGTACATATGGTCCGTGCAGTAAAGGTACATTATGCAATACACTAGAACAATGATTCTCAATTGGTCTGGCTTCAGGACCTACCATCACCCCTTAGTGACAAGCCACAACCCAAAATCAAATTCTGAAATTTTTTGAATGAAAAGATCATGCAGGTTGATCCTGAGATAGTTCAAAAGAATATCACAGAATGCC
This sequence comes from Pseudamia nigra, assembly GCA_029823295.1. Taxonomy (NCBI): domain Eukaryota; kingdom Metazoa; phylum Chordata; class Actinopteri; order Kurtiformes; family Apogonidae; genus Pseudamia; species Pseudamia nigra. The sequence goes on along the minus strand of JAQQAE010020135.1, from coordinate 1,438 downwards.
AACACAAAGCAAGTTTAATGATAAACCAAAACGGCCAGCAAGTGGTGATGCTAGAGAGACAAATATTCCATTTTACTCTCAACTAGCTGCATTTTAATTAAACCAAAATGCTTCACTTCAGTAACTTCAGCCTTTTTAACAGACTCAGCAGTGCTTTCATGCACAAACATGAAATAAAAAAAGTTCAACTACTGTGAAGTAGCTTCAAAAAGAATCCTCACTTTCTGAGTCTGTGACAACCAACACTGTACTATGGAAACATTCAGAAGCAGTTTTTAGCCACAATCTCAAAATAAATTAAGAAGTGTGATTCAGAAGGATTCAAGTACACAAAATGAATTTTTCTTCTGATTACCTCATCAATAGGCAAATAGTGAAAAAGACTGTGCTTTCAAGAAAATTAAGCAGCACTCACTTCAACCTTAGGATTAATGCTGATATCAAATATCTGAGTTTGGAAGAATTAATGGGACCGCTATTGTAATACAGTAGAACCCCGGATAACGAACACTTCGGATAACGAATAAACCCATTGGTCGAGTTGTGTCTCAAGTAACAGGATGATTCAGATAATGAATTTCGTATCATGGAATGAATTCAATTTGTTATCCGGGGTTCCACAGTAATTATTACAATAGCCTAGTGACATTTATTACAGTCGTGACCACGTCGAGCAACCACTATTGTAATAACGACCTCTATTGTCATGAAAATACTAAACTGCTTTGCTTAAATTTTATTTTTTTATACAGTAGGTTTGTGTTCAATTGTGTATATGATATTAATCTAGTGCTGTATTTTTGTGATCCAAATAGTGAGGTAAAGTTGGCGCAGCATGATAAGAATCATGAAAATCCCATACCACAAAATGATACAGTTACTCCCATTTTAACATTAAACATAGGACAAACGATTTCCTTTCAACATTGTAATGTGTTACTAGTGTAATAAATGTTGTTATTGGCATAAATAAAGATGTACTTAGGATTGTAAATGTATTTTGAATAATAGAACTCCTGAAATTTTTATTCTTGAACACAAAAATATAAAAGTAATCCACAGGATTTTTATTATTCTTACAATGCTGCGCCAACTTTACCTCACTATTTATTTCAAAAAATACAACACTGGATTAATGCAATGTCCACAATTGAACACAAATGCAGTGGATCTCAAAAGTCTACACACCGCTGTTCTAATGCCAGGTTTTTGTGAGGTAGAAAGGTGACACCAAGATAAATAAATTCACAACTTTTTTCACCTTTAACGTGACCTTTTGCCTCTACAATGCAATTGAAAAACAAACTGAAATCTTTTAGGGAGGTGAATTAAAAATAAAAAATTGAGATAATGAGGTTGCGCAAGTGTGCACACCCTCTTATAACTGGGGATGTGGCTGTGTTTGGATTTAACCAGTTACATTCAAATTCATGTTAAA
>JAQQAE010020134.1:0-10765 GCA_029823295.1 Pseudamia nigra | reverse complement strand
ATGCTGAGGTTGGAACTGCCAGGCAGAAGGTCTAGAGGAAGACCAAAGAGGAGATTTATGGATGTGGTGAAAGAGGAATGAAGTTTGTTGGTGTCAGAGAAGAAGATGCAGAGGATAGGGTGAGATGGAGGCAGATGATTCAATGTGGGAACAGCTGAAAGGAAAAGAAGAAGATGAGAACTTTTCTCCAGTTTCTGAGGGTGACAAACATGATAAACATATCCCTGCAGCAGAGGTAGCTCTTGGTCTTCCTTTTCTGGGACAGTTCTCATGAGAGCCTCAGAAGGTGTTATAATGTTTCAGACTATTGCTGAAAATTAAATTTGATTTGCACATCGGTGGCACTGTTACGGACACGAGTTAGCTTACCGGTACTCACATGTTCTGTGCATATGGACAGAAATAATAATTTCATGGCCATACATTTTTGAAGAGCAAACATATTGTGAATGATGATGTATGTGTATTGGGATGAGTCTGTGACATACATTTTAATTCACTGTAAAAATTAAGAGACCACTGGTATCAGTATTTATTGTGGATGTGCGCGACTAATCGATTAGTCGGAACGGAAAACTGCTGAGATTCAACTGCTTTTCTTTAAGAGTCGACTCTCACTTGAATATGTGGACATGCTTGTTTTTCTTTGCAAGAAGTTTGTAAACACTTAAACATTTCCTTTTTGGATTATGATTATGATTGGCGCTACACAAATAAAGATTGTATTGAATTGATATGTTAAAATAAAATGTTAATTGTGGTCCAACTACTCCTTGTTGGTCGAGTTTTTATTTATTATTTTGGTTTGGGTGGAGGGCATGCATTAATGATGATGACGACGTCACAATGACATCACAACAAATCAACTTGAAATGGCCTGATTCGTTGACCTCAAGTATTACTCAAACAGGAATGTTTTGGTTTATTTTAGAGACTACTGAGAACATTTACCCTGATTACAAATGACAATACTGTTATTATGAGCATTCATTTGCAGAGTATTTAAGGCCTCAAATTATGCAAAGAAAACAAGGTAATATAATTTTTAAAAGGACACAACACTAGGGTGGTGTCAGCTACAAATGGGCCACTTTTTGGGTCGATGAATGATAAGATTATTAAACCAACGATGTATGAGATGTTATGATATTTTTATTAATTGGCATGATTCTCTTAATTATTTATTTGTATAAGATAAGATAAGATAAGATAGACTTTATTTATCCCACGCTAGGGGAATTTTTTTGCAACAGCAGCATACAGTGTTGACACAGAGAATAAATATAATATAAAAAAGGGGGAAAAGTATAACTGATTTGGAATTATGACCATTATAGTGTCAGCAGGTTCCCACATGAGCTACGACACAAGGTTAAGTTAAAATGTGTTGATAGTAAAATGCACACAGTATCAGCTTGTTAAATGGTAGGTTGAGGCTCGGGGATTTGGCCACCGAAGCTGACTGGTGTTGTGCTGACCTCCGTATAAGACCTGGATGATGAGGGTTGCTCATCCTCCTGACAGTTTGAAGAGTCGTGCACACAACAGGAGGCATAGAATAGGGAGTTCTCCAGATCTTGAGTTGTGATGGTCACCACCTCCTCAGAAACGACATCCTCACTAAAAGTCAGGATTGGTACCTGTAGGTCATCTGTCTGAGGCAGCTGAGTTGCTCTTGGTAACACAGCCCTTTGCGTTGCAATGCTTAGGGCATAGACATCTTCAGGGATTATATTCGTGTTTACAGGGAACATCCCTGTGGCCCTGAATCCAACCTGGCCATTTTCAAAGGTTGGGGTCTTCTACCAGGCCTAGTGAAACAGAAGAAACCTGTTGTCGGGAGCCTCTGTCCTGCCATTCGCCCCGTCCACTTGTGCTCCGCCTCATACCAGTTGTGTCTTGAACTTTTGAAGAGGGCTTTGTCTGCCAGCTGAAGGGCATGTGTGGCGTGAGATGGAAAGGCGATAAGTTTTATGAAGTCCAAATTGTACACATGGCTACTATGGCCATCCAACAGGAGGACACGTGCCCTTGGTTTTATCGCTGGGTATCTGCTCTCTAAACATGGGACCCCATTCTAGGAACAGGTCACCGTTTATCCAGCCATAGAAAATATCTTCTGGGCAATCATAAAGCCACAAAAAAGTGTAAGGATTTTCATGGATACATATCTCGACTTACAAATCTGCTTTTAGGCCTCAATTTCTTTATGTTTGTGAGAGTGTGTGTTATGTGGCCCATTTTAACTGAAAGTTGTGGCCAGTACAAAAGATGATTTTTTCACAAAATTCAAAGTTCCTTTTTGATTTCAAACTTTTTTTTTTAGTTGAAATAGCTTATCAAAATATTGTTCATAAGCCTTTTAATTTGTAGGGAAGCTTACCTATAATTGTTGTATTATCACTATTAATGATGAGGAAAATTTACTCTCAGGCTCACTTTCCATTCAATTTCTCAAATGTACGTCCAATAACCCTCAGCCATGCCCACACTAACAACCTCAGGCCAATCAAAACAATTGTCGCATGTCAAATAGTGTTGTAGCAACAATTCAAGATCAGACAATATGGCTGTGAAACTTTAAAGACTTATGATACCCCAACCTTATTTGGCCTATTTTACCTGATGGCCTATTTTAGCTGACTTCACCCTATATTTTTTAGTTTAGAAAGAGTTCAGATATTAAAAATTAGTGAACAAACCTTTATTTTGAATCACATCTCTTCTGCATGTTACCATACTGATTGTCTGATTGTTTTAATCCCTCCCACTCTTTCACCATTGTTGCTTTTTGATACTGCAGGTGCACCCATATGCAGTCACCTTCTCTTTGGTCGCACTCCAGAGATTTTCAGTGTGGTTCAGGTCTGCAGAGCTTGCATGGTCTCTTAATTTTGCTCCAGTGCATATTTCAGATGACATGTTTAATAATAACCTTGTGCTTACCTGTAGATATATTTAGGCATTTCCTCCCTCTGCAAAAAACATAATGACAGAGAAAAATGTAAAAGTGCTACAACACGGTTCTCAAGGTCATGCTATTAATAGATTCCTATGTTAGCACATTGCCAAACGCATGCATCCCTCACAGCGACAGCTTGTACTGCTCAGAAACACCAGCAGATGGCACCAGGGATGAGCTTTTGTAGAAGACCAGAGAGCTCTGTTGAATTATTCATCAATGATGCCCTCCAGAGGCCTAAACTAAAGAAAGGTACATCACCAGGCTGATTTATTGAATGGTGAGGCTACTGATAATCCCATTATAGTTATCTCTTTTATGACATTGTCTATAGAGCTTTCATTCTGTCTCCTTATCTCTTTATTTCATTTGAAGGTCACCTGGATTGCTAAGAGTAGGTGTATTTCCTTTGAGAGTAGAGTGAAATGCATTCTAAACACAAATCAAAGCAGTTTACATCTGTATTTCTATTATGATAAAAAAATGACACCAAACTCAGGAGTGTGTCTGTCATTCAAAGTGGCTTTCCTTCCTCTCCTGCTTTCGTTTCATTCCTCTCCTCTTGAAGGGGCTGCTGGACGCCCATGCCTGTCCGGTTCGATTACAGCCTACAGCACTCGGACATAACTAATCCCATTTTGCGCTGGGATGAAGTGAGGAGACACGGCAGGACCCGGGACTCCTCACAGTATCTCACTGACAACACCTGTGATTCACGTGAAGAACTGTACGCGTGGACACCACCAACTGCAAAAGCCATTTTCATGATTAAATTATCACATCCTCCGACAACGGAGCTTGACATAAGACGTCTGGGAAGTATTTATACCCTGTGTGAATCATTGTACTCTCACACTGCCCGGCTGGTTTGGTTTGCTCAAGGGTTCTTTGGTCCCTCCTCTGTGGCTCCTGTGACCCATGATGAAAATAACAAATTATAATATTGTCCAACCTATATCTTTTAGTGTTTTAATTTTGACCTACAAAATTTTAAACTAAACCGTCATGAAGTAGTGTAATTCTTCAAAGAGAAGCAAATAAGTACTAAATCAACAACATGCACAAAATGATAAACAAAGATTTAGACAAAACTGAACAGGATGATCATTAAAATGAACAAAAAAATAACAAAATTATCAAGTAAATGAACAAAAACAAGACATGGATAGAGGAAAGCTGAATAATACACAAAAATAAACTCAGAATGAATACGAAATTAACCAAATAATCCACAGAATGAACTAAATAATTAAAACAACCAAACACGAACATAAATGAGCAAAAATAATCAATGAAATGGATAAAAATCAACAAAGATATTCAACAAAACTTAGAAATGCACAATATAAAAAAATTAGTTTAAACATGCTGTGACAATGAACTAAAATGATCAAAGTAATCAGAGAAATGACCAAAAAATGAACAAAATAATAAGAAAGTTGATGAAAATAAGTAGTAAGCATACAAAATAATCCATTAAATAAATAAATCACAATCCATAAAAACAGCAAATTAATCAGGTAAATGAACAACCAGAAAAGAAGGATCACAATGAACAGAAATAAGTACATTAATCCACCAAATAATTCACAACATGAACAAAAAGGAACAAACTAATCCAGTCAGTGGAGAAAAATGAGACATTCAAAGAACAAAAATGAACCAAATACAGTCAAAGAAAGGAAATTGAGGAAAATGAATAATAATTTTAAAAAGTAAACAAAAATAGTACCAAAATGAACAAAAATGAGCAAATTAATCAACAAAGTGATTAAAAATTAACAAAAAACTAAAATTATAAATATAAAATTTAAAACATAATAAAATAAATTAAAGGGTTCAAATATTTCAGTGGCTCTTGCAGATTTAAAAAAAAAAAATATTGAAAAGGTTCCCAATCTCTGGGTTAGCTTACAAATCTGATTCATTAATAGCGGTTGTAATATGTGAAGCCTTATTCAATTGTACGTGTTACGTCCTGAATTTAGCTTTGGTTTACAACGACGGGATCAAAACTTCATTACATCAGATCTTTGGCGAAATGCTCTTATAAATTCAGTCCACACTGGGCGTCTGCCAGGCTTTACAAACTTTGAGCAGTATGCACTTTCTATTTTCAGGCGTTTGGAAAGTAACACAAGTTGCTAATAATAAGACACATCAGAAGCATTTCCTTTAAAGACGTTAAATTTAAGAATATGCTTCTGTTGGCCCACTCGAAGACAAACTGCAATGAGAGTGCACTTTTAGAATGACTGATTCCTCTGGTGTTTATAACCCTGAGTCATTTTAAAGACTTGGAATTACTGTAGTTGAACACGACCAGTCAAAGCCTTGGACATCTTCTCCTTCATTGGATTTTCTTTATTTTTTATTATTTTCAACATTGTACATTAATACGGAAGACATGCAAACTGTGAAAGAACATGTATAGAATTATGTAGTTGTTACAATCCAAGTTTCTGTAGGCGTGGTTTTCAGCTCAGGGACTCACTAATATGACTCATATTCGGAGGACGTGGGCGTGGTTTGTAAACTCTCTGTGATTAGCATTGAAGACAGCTGTGTGGATACGAATTAATTTAAGCAGCTGTGCGAACATGCGTAGAAAAATACCAAGGAGATTGACACAGGCAGAGCTGAAAGACCTGAGCCACTGGTCTATGGACAGAGCATCGAACTTTTAAGTGGCACATTAACACTATTGTATATATTCACCTTAAAAAACTCTGAACTACAACACCCAGTTACAGTATAAATGATTAAACAGGTGACCTGTCAGTCAACGCTATGACCGTTTTCAACTCTGTTAGCAAGTTCATGAGCTGGTGCACCTATGAGGTTACAAGCCATGTTGACTGGCAGGTCGCCTGTTGAGTCATTTATGGTAGGCCGCAACAAACCGTCAGCAAAGAGCTAAATTCACCCCATCATAGGCTGTATCGTTAAGTCTCAAAAAGGCACACATTGAAAGCTGTTCAAGGTGACACCTTATGAATCAGATGAGAGAATGCCATTGGTGCCCAAAGCAGTCATCAAAACTAAATGTGGCCACTTTGGATAATCTAAAATATAAAAGATGCTCTGGGATGTTTAACAGGTTTTTTATTTACTACATAATTCCACATGTGTTCATTCATAGTTTGGATGTCTTCAGTGTTAATGAACAGTGTTGAAAGTAATAAAAATGAGGAAAAAACACAGGAGAACATGTGTCCAAACTTTTGGCTAGTACAGTTGATTTTAACAGAGATTTTCAAGGAAAGGCCAATTACTAAGCATCGATTTGCACCTAGAGGGTTGAACCACTCTCTATCCTTAGACTCATATTCATTCGGCAAACACTTTAAACAATTAATGCTTTAAAAAGCTGCCTTTACAGCCTAACTATGTTTGACTCATATGCTGGAAGTCACTTATAGAAATGTACCTACGTAGATACAGCACAAAATCCAAACATGAAGTTCTGCTCTGATGCTGACTCTGCTTTTCAATATGGTGCAAAACACAAACTAAATGTCCGATGAGTTACAGGGTCGTCTCACCCTTGCTCTCAGCCAGCAGCTCTTCTGTCATGAGTCCATCCTGTCGGTTCCCCAGGACAAAGGCCAGGAAGGAGAGGATGAGGGCATCCAGGATGCCCATGATGGCCAAGATGTACGCCCAGCGCATGGAGCAGGCCCCCAGGCTGTATTTGTCTGTTTGCTCTCCACACATCCGCCGGACTTCATCGCTGTCCCAGCCATCGGGATAAATCATACAGCCCAGCACGAGACAGACACCTGACGGGAGGCAGAGAGGAGAGTGTAAAGGACAAAGCGGGAGTGACATCAAAAGTGAATGAGATAGAGGAGAGGGAAGAGCGAGGAAAGTACCGTAGAAGGATGAGCAGAACAAAAATAAACTTGAGGGTAAAAGAACAATGTAATAAATGAGGTCACGAATAAAGTGATTTTATGGAGAAAAGACGTGATGGTTGCAAATGCTTTAAAAATCTCTGCCGTTGTTTCTCCCTGGTGCGACTGTATTTCTCCAACACTAATCACCACAGAATAAGTAGAAACAGTACTTTATAATTCTAAAGACTCAAGTAGAAGTAAAAGTACTCGTAAAAGCAAGTATGTGGGTAAAATAGTGTCTCATAAAAATACTACTCAAGTAGTGAGTAAGATGCCTTCAAACAGGTGTTTTGGACATTTTTGTTTATTTCCTTGATTATTTTGAAATGTTTTGGGTGAATGTGTTGATTTTTGTTGTTTATTTTGTTGACTTTTGGTTGTTGTTGGGTCTTTTCTTTCTGTCGTTCTTTTTCTTTTTTTTTTAAACCAATATCAATGTTTTTACCAATTTGTTGCTTGGTTTATTTTTTGTTCATTTTTCTCTTTTTTAAAACTTTTGTTTATATTGTTGCTTATTCTAGTTCTAGATTATATTTTTCATTTACTTGATTATTTTCTTCCTTTTTGCATTTTGTTCATGTGTATTTATGCTAGTTTTACAATTTACTTGACTGCTTTGTTAATTTTCATGATTATTTTGTCTTTTTGCTCATTTAGTAAATTTTTGAACATTATTCTCATGTTGGTGCTTTGTTTATTTATTTCATAATTTGCATCAGATTGTTTGCTCCATTTTTACATTTAGTAATTATTTTTTTATTTAACTGATGATTTTGTTATTATTATTATTTTCATTTTCAACCATTTTTACTCCTACTCATTGAACTCTGGCCAAGTGTGACTGAGTAGAAGTGCAGTACTTTTCATCACAAGTGTGACTGAGCGAGGGTTAAAAGGAATTATGGATATCTCTAAAGTACATTTTATGGGAAAAACGACTCAAGCACATGTGAAGGAGTAAATGTTCCTGAGTACGACCCACCTCTGCTTATCACATTGATGTTCATCCCTTCACTTATGGGAACACTAAATGTCTAGACACAACGTGTGCCAGGAGAGAAGAGTGAAAACAGCAATAAAACATCAAGGTTATAACAGTTACAGGCAGACAGAATAGCACTACTGCTGTCCTGGATTCCATAATAGTCATTTGTTACACAACTTCATTACCCATTTTAAGGACAAAAACAGTCCTGATTCTCTCTCTCTCTCTTAGATTTTCAGTAGTGGGCATATTAGACTTTAACTTGCTGCTACTCATTTTTACTTTTTGTCCAAAGGGTAAATTCTCCCTCATCTTCAATTTGAATTTTCTCATCTTTATTTTGAAAGAAAAGTCTTCTCTGAGGTGATGCTGGGGCATACTAACAGAAGTGAAAATGAAAGGCTGTGCAGTCTCGCAGCCCTTTTCCCCTTTTTGGATTTTAAGTAGCCACTCTTGTTTCTTTTCTTTTCGCCCAAGGGATGCAATTTCTCTCATCTTCAATTTCAAAGAGGTTCTGCTCCGAGGTGATGCAGCAGCAGCCACAGCAATAAAAAAAAAACCTGTTATAAAGAGCTGACTGTACAATTATCCAGGGTGCATTAATAATAAAATATACTCCCTACTTTATCCCCAAAACAGTAGCAGTTTGCTTCTTGAATGCTGTTTGGTTGGAACTAAGGTTTTTATAGATGAATGTTAATGCTATGAGTAAATCTGTGTTTTTATGATGTTGTACAGTATTTATACATATCTTCTAAGTGGAGACTTCTGTGTCTGCATCCATTGCTGCACCTACACATTAAAGTACACACGCTGGGGTCTTTACTAGATCTTAAAGACATCAAGGAATGTTTCAAGAAGTTTCAAGGGGAAAAGTAGGAAAGACAGATACTACAGAGAAATGCAGAGGACATTAAACTGCAGAAAACCTCATACTGTACATATTGTAAGTGAGTGAAGTACTTTTTTCCTTCTTAAACAACTGCCAGCAATGAAGCAAACTTGCCAAAGATGCCTTAATTATTCTGCTTTAGATATATTTTTGCCATATGTCTAAGAAAATGTTCCTCTATATCCCAGCGAAGCAGGCAATCTGTGATTAAATAAGAATTATTATTCAGAGTTGTATGTTAAGTAAAATTAAATGGGGACTGATTACCACCATGGTTTCATGAATGCACCATTTTGTCTTTCGAAGCTACAGTACTGAGCAAAAATCTCAGGCACCTTGGGTTTTGATTTCTTATCTAATGACATCAAGTTAAAATGAAGACGCACTTGCACAAAAATAAATAGACTTTATGCTAAAATTGGCATTGGGTTAGAATGCGCATTACACACCTTTAGCATGCATGATCTTTTGTTGCACAGAAAATATGTACATGGTATAAACATACAAATCAGTATAAATCATACAAATCAATTCAGCAGCAAAAATGCATATTTAGTGACATGTATTCCTATGGCAAGAAGTAGAACAAACAATTTTGACATGTGCTGAATGAAATCTTTTTCAGTTACTAGATCTCCTAAACTGTACAAAATAAGTACAAAGGGAGGTAACACTTCATTGTGGAGAAACTGAAATGCATATGTGTATTCTTGTTGTACTGTCATGAAGAAATGCACGTGTATGGTGCCGGTGTAATCTGCTAAAACAACAAGATGCATAAAGTTGACAGCAAATATACACAAATCTTGTTTAACCAAATCTCATATTAACCCTGTATGGAAAAGTGATTTATGATGTCGGATCTGTAGTAATGATGAGGGAGTTTGGTGCCGCTACAACACAAGAAAAGGTCGGTGCAAACTGCCTGGGCATGTCTTTGGCTCAGACGCGGATGTGCAAATACGTCTTGTATTTGAGACTCTGGTGGTTTCAGATCTGTGGCAAGTTCAGTTTGGTTGAGTGAGATGAGCTTTTAGGCAGCAGGCACTAGTTTGTAAAAACACACAAAGAACAGGGGTTCCAGATGACATCGCTAATGTTTCTGGTTTGTCTATATTCCTCAGGAGGCAGTTTCAGCGAAGCAGCATCCTCCTTTCTTAGGCCCAAATGCACTGCAGCCATTTTTAATTCCACCAATTATGCCTGTGTCATTTCTGCCTCTGCTGCTCAAAATGTCTGCTGTGAAAAGGGAAGTCAAACATAACTACAGCTACAAGTACTGTAGCTCTTATGGAATAAATTAATCAATATAATAATCAGTCACTCTTTATTTCAAGGAAAAAAGTGTCATTCTCTGATTCCACCTTCTAAAAACGTAATGTTTTCTGGTTACTTTACCCCTCCATGACAACGAACTGAATATGATGGGGTTGTGGACTGAATAAAGATAATAAGACCCACTTTGAAAATGTATAATTATACAAAAATAGTTTTTACCTCACTATAAGGAACCCAGCCTCGTTTTTGGTTGTTTCTATTCATTCTACATATCCCCCCTTTATTTCTTCTTTGTTGTTTCCCCCTGTGTGTGTGTGTGTGTGTGTGGACAAAAAAAAAAAAAAATACTGTAGATTCAAATGTTTAACGCAATTAATGCATTAATGCAAGTACCGCGTTAACACTTTTAATGCACAATAAGTCATATATCAAGGAAAAAGTGATGAAATCTTATGTTCCCTTTGACCCACCTCACTGACAAATTCTTTAGTATTTACTGCTTCAAAGTCAATTTACTGTAAATGTACTGTAAAAGTATAAGTCTATACACATTTTGAAACTAATTACATTAGTTACTGATGAAGGCAGTGAACAACATGTAAAAAAAAAAGCAAAAACATTTCAGCAGAACATTGCAGAGGTTCTGTTAAGTTCTACCTAAAACAGGTGGAATTTTCTTTAGTTACACAAGTTTAAATTAGAAAAAAATATACATTTTAATGTAAAATAAGTAATTTTAGTTGAGTGTC
>JAQQAE010020133.1:0-10765 GCA_029823295.1 Pseudamia nigra | reverse complement strand
AGCGCCTAGAAATAATCTAGAGATTATGATTGGTGCTATATAAATAAAGTTTGATTGATTGATTGATTGATTGAAAAGATCACTTCTGTTAAAAGAATCCCGCACCCCGTGTTGTTTTCCACTCATTCAGTTTACCTCAGTCTCTGCTGAACATCCGGCCCAAACAGGCTGAACAGTGGGCCACCCATTAAAAAGTCACTGTCATATTTCAATGGACCACCTTCAGCTCTGATTAGGGCATACAGTACATTTGCATGTCCATGTGATGTCACAACATTTTATTTTCGTCCAGTGTTGCATTAATTATTCATCAGCACCTTGCATTGATAATCAGAACATATTCTTCCCCAGCACATCCCAAAGATTCTCAGTGGGGTCAAGGTGTGGACTTTGAGCCTCATGAATCCTGGCGTTGTCATGTCGGAGTATGTCCCAGGCCATCAGGGAAGAAAAAAAATCAGAACAAGTGAGAAGCTCCTGACTGCATCGATAAATAACTTGTAGCCAGATGAAACATAGTTATTACTGCAGTTTCCTTAGTTAAATCCAGGTTGTGTTTTTGGTCAGGCAGTGCACAAAAGGAGTGTGACTTCCAACAGCTTTCAGATTCAAAGATTTATTCTAAAATGTGCAGGAGCTGGCGTGTTTATTTCCAGCATTGGGGATGCTTTATTGGTTTGAGGACTGATTCTTTTTAAGGTTTGAATGTATCTTTGAAGCCAGCAAATTGATTCTTAACATCAAGGATGTCAAAACATACCTCAGCTTTAAAGCAAATTCTACTCTCCTGAATCAGTTTGTCCTCTGTCTCCTCACTAAGAAAGAAAAAAAACATCATCTTGCTGACTCATATTCATCTCAATAAACTGTGGTGGTGTATTCTTCTCCACTCTGTCTACGAGTGTGAAATTCCCAAATCTAATGCATAAATGAGATTCCCCTCATAGATATTTTGAGCATGAGTTTGAGTAACAGAAATGTACCACTGCCCTGTTTCCCTTTCTTCTTCTAAGCTTAAATTTTTGAACATGTTGGCTTTACTCAGTAAGAAAACAAGCAGCCATCATCACCTGCATTAAATTAAAATGAGTCTTTTTTTGCATCTCATTCACATTAAGGAAAACCTCGACAGCCCTCAGAAAAGCACAAACCAACCAAATCAAGGTGCAACTCATGGCTGCATTTCCACTGAGAGACACCTGAGGGGGCCATTTAGTCATTTACATTAATTCAAAACAAACAAGACGGAAATTAGCAAAATGTACAGAAAGGCGTAGAAGGACGCTGTATAATGCTAGTCACTAATGATTTTTCCTCGGTTTGGGTCACACGGGGACTCGCCTCACCTGACTACAGCCTGTTTTGCATTTCCATTACTTTAGACCAGGTAGCAAACGAGACAGTGGAAGACTTTCATCCATGTTTTGTTGTAGCTCCACGTGGGCAAAGATGCAAAAAGGGATGTAAAACACAAAACATGATGACTTCTTTAACGCATTAGACAATAATCTAACTGGCCTATAGTGCAAACAAGCCAAAGGAAGAAAATCAAGCTCATGTGGAAATGTTTACAGAGTCTCTTTCTTCCAGGATCAGATATGACAACAAAGGCAGTGGCTGGCAGTGCACAGGTTCAAACCCAGCCTGCGGCCCTCTGCTGCATGTCGCCTCCCCATGCGTTCTCCTCACTATCCTGTCATGTCTTCACTGTAACTGTCAAATAAAGCTGAAAAAGGCCACAAATAAATCTAAAAAGAAAAGGATGAAGTTGCTATGGACGTCATAAGTCCATAGCAACAAGTGCATCAGTCTGGATTTGGACCTTGGTCTGTAGTTGGAGAAGCACAGAACTAGACACTCGGGTTTAATGGCTTAATGTTGCTAGTACTCAGAGTGTTGCATTCACAGTCTGTAGGAATTTCTGACTGCTCATGTAGTGTGTTTTGTCCGCTTTAGATGAACAGGTAGAACATTTTCTTTTAAATGGCATCGATCTTTGTTGTCTGCCACTGAAGATGACGCCCATTTTTAGCCCCTCTGTTCATTAGCGGGTCCGTCACGATCTGGGATGGACCCGCTGGGTCGACGGCGTTGGTGTGAAATGATAAAGGGAAGGGTTGATCATATTTCACTTTAAAAGATCCAGGCTCTTGGGATTTTTGTGATTGATGAAATGAGGTTAAATTGATTTCAGGAGTAGATGAACTTTTAATTGCATTATCCAGTCTGACTTTCAAAACTTTTAAATCCAGACTAACTTAATGATGCTAATGATTATTATTATTATTGTTATGAATTGAATTAACAGTTACTACACTGTGAGACAGATTCTATGAATTGTCTATGTATGTCCTTTTCCAAAAGGGTGGTACCCTGAGGTGGATTTAATGAAAATTAATTCCTGTTACTCAAAGCAATTATCAAATTACTTCTGATAGCCAAATATTGATAACTGATATATACCAATTTCACAACACATTCATCCTTTCAATGTCAGATACTCCTTCGGCGTCACAGCCATGTTATTTCTCTTGCCATTCATCTACTTCAGTATTGCTCTCCTCTTTTAATTTAAATTGATACTTACGGTGTCTTACACTGAAGGTGCAAATAACTGAATAAATAGCATGTTTTATTGATGATGAATTCCAAAAGCCTCCCACGTTAGTTGCAGTGTAAAAAAGTTTTCACAACTACCGCCGTTGTCTTGCCATAATTGTCCATTTTCTCAGCTCGTGTTTGAAGGGACATATACTTTGACACATTTGAATAAGTGCTTTTAAAAGGCTTCTTTGGGGAGATTTTTCTGTAAGATAAAGAAATATCCGCTTCCCAACCACTTGTCTGTCTTTCTTGTTCTTTCTCCTTTAAGGCTGAATTGATGCTGTGATGTGAGTGTGATTTTTGGATTGATGGATGACTACAGCGCCCGGAGGCAAATATTCCAACTTACAAGTGTGTCTGTGTTTTCAAACCGGCTTTCATATCACTTTGACGAGCACGCCCACACGTGTGCACCGAGGCACACAACGGAGCTGGCAGACGTCAAACCGGCTTCATCAGAAGTTTTACCGCCTGGACATTGGGGAGATGCACCGGGATAGCTGCAGTAGCACGTCTGAATTGTGTGTGGGAGTGTGTATATCTAACTTCATTTGCCTCACACACACTCTCCTCACAGTGAAGAACTGTTTCCGAGCTGATGTTGTTAAAATTTGCGGCGCCGCTCTGCCATCCCCTCGTGCAGCAGAGGAGGGAATAATATGTCGTCTCTCATTAGCACAGAGACATCCTCAGTGTTCTGCTTTTACCATAACCACCCCTGTGTGTTCGTACATTTATTTATATTTGTATTTATATGTCAGGGAGGGTGTGCTCTTGAGCCGTTGGTAGTAGTTAGTAGGCACTGATTGCAGGTCTAGATGATTCCGACTGTGATGGATGTACACACTGGATCTCAGAGCCGTCGTTAGTCCTCATCTGCTTTTTGTCTTCCTCTTGCCTCTGTCCCATTTCTCTCATTTTTGTCTATTCTCATTATTTGATTTGACAAGGCGGTGTACGTGCTTCAAAAAAGCAGCTGCATGTTGCACTGTGCGCTGCCTGCCTTCGTTACAGTGTTTGTTCTTTGTTGTTTATAGCCATGAATGTGGAAAAGCTCCGATATCAGAGGTTTTCTGTGGATTGGTGTCCAAGTACTTGAATGTGGAACAGTTAGATTTGTCCAGACAGTGGATGAGTGTTAAAACATAAAAAGCAGTGAGCTTCAGATTTAGCTTCTTGATGCATCGTAGGCTATTGGTTCACAAAACGGGTCGTTTCTCAAGGCTTCACCGCCTGCTGGTCAAATATGTTCATCTGAACGCAACGAAATGCAAGCGTCCTCACATGATTTCTTTTTTTCCCCTTCATATAATTACTATTTTTAATGTACAGGAGTGTAGTATGTCAAATGCTTCTCAATATAACTTTAGTGCATGAGGAGGATTATTTTCAAACTGTTGCAGGGTTTTCACACGACGGGACAGTGAATATTGGGTGGGTGATTGTGTGATTGACACAAAGGAATACTTTGTTCATTTATATTCAGAAACAACATTTGTTCCGCTGTGCAGGGATTGAGTCTATTTCTTCCTTTTTATTACTTCTCCTTGGCACACAACAAACATCTCACCTGGCAATGAAAAAGACTTATTAATATTATAGCAGTTGTAATAATCCTAACTTTATTTGTACGGCACTTTTCAAAATGCTGACTAACAAAGTGCTTAACAAATACGGCACATTGCATTATAAATAGAAATTAGATGTAATACCATATCGGGAGAGATCAGCTCAAAAACCCTCTTTCTTACAGATTCCATGACAACGAGCACTGGTAAATTTGCAAAACTCCAACACTAACATCCAAATTTTAAGGGGATCTGTTGGAGCTTGTATATACTCTTAAAAACTCAAAGCACTTCCTGAACCAGCGAGGCTTCGGACGTCACTGCTAAACAACACATGCTTCCTGCTGAAGCTCGGGACATGCACATCGAAGCTTCAGCACAATACGACCCCTCGCTGATATTTGTCCCTTAACCTGTGTTATAATGACATTTTTTTTGGTGATTCCGATAATTTTTCTGCTCAAAAGTTGCTGCCTTTTGTATTTATCCTCTTCAAATACAGAGAGATTTGCGAGGTGAGGCACTGAGCAGCCGTGCTTCATCTCAGATTCCACGATCCCGTAGAACCCGGCTGAAGCGCATGCACAAGGTCAGTGCAAGCAAGCAACATTTATTTACATAGCACTTTTCACAGAAAGAATCACAAAGTGCTTCAGAGTAAAATAAGCACAAACATTCAACAATGCAAACATGGAAACATAAAAACAAACTGTAGTAAAAATCCATAACTAACTAAAAGCCACTTGAACAACAATGTCTTTAGCTGCTTTTAAAAGACTCAACACAGTTTAAGGAACGCAAAAACATTGTCAAGGCCTTCCACGATTTGGGGGCCACTGCTCGAAAAGCCCGATCTCCTCTGGTTTTAAATGAGTGCAGGGTACGACTTGAGGATCTAAGACATCGTGTAGGGCAATAGAATTCCAGCAGATCCGAAATATAGGCAGGAGCTTGACCGTGTAAGGCTCTAAAAGTTAAAATAAGAATTTTAAAATGAATCCTAAAACAGATTGGGAGCCAGTGAAGTGCTGCTGTGAAAACTAGTTTTGAAAACAGTGTCTGTCTGTCTGTCACCTCGATGTTGAGGGATGAACTTCGTAAATCTGACTCTAACACTGTCACCCGAGTCCCGCTTCATGCATTGTGCGACTGTGGATCAGGACTTATCCTCCAGTTCTCATATAAAACAAATGTCAACAACAGCCTTCTACCATCTCTGTATTGTAGCCAAAGAATAACAATGGCAATAACACTACATTTTACTATCTGGAGGCTGCAAAACAGTCTGCTGAGGGAACTGACTCCCACTGTAAAAATGATAGTTGTTCATACATGTTTTGTCCTCTGAACAAATACAGAAATACAAAATATCACACTTCTACTTCATCTATTTATCTTGTGGCAGAAGTAAATTTCCTTCAGTGCATTTGTTCCTGCATAGTTTAGGCTCGATGCTGTTGTGCTTTACAAGTGTCTCAGATTTAATGTTGCGACACCACAGTACATATACATCCAGTACAAGTTCTTTCTTTGCAGGATAAACTGTCCTCATCTGAAGTGTCCTCGTTGTAGAGAGTCCAGTACAACGGCGAGTCTGGTCGAGCGTCTCTTTTGAAAAATAAATCGATAGTTCATTTCATTGTCACCAAAGGGCAGAGTGAGAGCACTTGAGGACCAGACACACGATGACATCCTTTGTAGAACATCGTTATAACAAAAGCCTCGTGTTCGACATCATTCTGCAGTTTGCTTTCTGATTGTGGTGTACAATAATAAGTGGTGTGTGTATTCTCTTTGTGCACAGGGTGGTGTGTTAAAACGGAGTCTCCTTATGAAGCACACACTCCTCTGGCTCCTCTTAACAGTTTCTGTTTCGGTTCCAGAGAGCAGTATAACTGACCTTCTGATCCAAATTAGACCAGCTCGTGTCTGCCACTGCAGAGGGTGTACAGCGCATGCACACTGTAGTTTAAAGGTAAACGCTGGCATGTACTCCCAGTCTATATTTATTAAGACATTTTGAGAACTGTGAAGTTGACGATGACTTTTTAAATTAAGTATATTTTTGGCTGTTTTTTCTCCTGCCAGAGCGACTCTGAGCTGTTTACTGTTTTTGCATCTTCATCTGTAAGTCTGTACAAGCATTTGGAGTTTGTGACTGATATGTTCATATTGCAATAACAGCTGCGATGTGTTTTCAAACCTTGTATCTAATGCAGATGGTGTTTAAGAGAATTTAGTCCGCAGTTTGTAAAAAGCACCCAACTTCAAATCCTTTTCCCTCATCAACCAAAATTTCACATTCAATGGTGGTGCACTCCAGGTCACGCTGTGCAGGTGCACCTTTTACAAGTATGACTGGGAAGACAATTAACAAAGGACGTGCATTTTAAGAAATACACAGATGCAGATAAACTATAGAAATGATTATGCTTTCTTGTTCATAGATTACATTTTTCCATGAGCAGAGAAGATTTGAAAACTTGAACGCTATTGTGGAAAAACTGAAAACTGTAAAGTGATTGACAGGAGTCTTTTAAGATAGGTTTGCATATGGATACCTTATGCACAGTTTATTCCAGTGCAGCAACACTGGACACAACATTGTGAGAAATATCCTTAGATGAAGAAAACAGAAAATATCAGTTTATTATGCTGGAAAATATGCTAGAAGGACGTAACTGCAGTGGATATGGTGGCAAAACAAACGTAATTAAATTGTAACAACTGTATTCAGGACACATGGCATAGGGTGCTATGTATACTAATGTGGCAATTATGTCACCCATTTGTCTCTGTTAGAGGATGACATACACCAAATACTTTGTAAAAAATCTCCCCAAAACACTGTATGGCTATAACTTATGAAAAAGAGCATTGTAAGTTATCCTCTATGTTTTTTTATTGAGTGTTAAAACTGCAGTGGACGATGTTTTTTAAATGTATTTTGCTCATATTTACTGATACTGTCACTATATCATGACAGTATGTATGAGACAGATGATCTGTGAAAAAAAAAAAAACAGACTCCGAAGGCTCCTCCCAGTGCCTCTACTGGGATTTCCAAGAAATACACAGTGCCATGTTGTGAGCAACCAATTAGAGCCCACTGGGTAGTGGATAAGGCATGAAGCACTGATCGTGTAAGTGCTGTGCAACATCTCACTCAGTCACCCTCAGAGAACAGACATGAATGTAAAATGTTGCATAAATCATTAAAGCACCCATGGCATGCTTTTCCATATTTCCCCACCATGTTGCAATGATGAATTCTCATCTTAAACATGCTAGAAAGCACAAGAAATAGTCTCCCTGCTTCCTAGAAATCAACTCACGCAACTAGAAAAGCAACTCACGTTTCACAAGTCCTGCAAACTCGTGGCTACGAGAAATGTTTCCAACTAGGCCCAGCATGTTGTTGGTCACACTCGTTATGGGTGGTGGCTGAGGGCAACGGCAAGACGAGGAGCTCAAGATGATGGGGGCAGTGTGGAGCAGATGCAGAGTCCACCTGAGTCAGGACCTGATCGCTCCGGTGGATGCTTTGTCCTGCGAGCTGCAGAGTCATGTCAGGGATCCCAGGGTCCTTGGCCAAACCATCAGCAAGCGCCGGTCACATGGCTCAGCAGCCTACGTATTAATAGTAACATTTGTTCACTGCCCCCCACCCCCTTAGAATTCTATTGTTTACATAAAGGGAACTACATAGCTAAATACCCCCCCTTGCCCCTGAAACTCCAAATAAGGTAAATCCAACTGTTTCAAGAAGAGGGCTCCCCACTTGTAATGTCATGTTTTATTTCTGAAATAATTACAAACTACTTTGAGCTATGACGGATGTTGGAAAATATTTAAAATGTAAGTTTGTCAGAATTTAGAATGTTTTATGTTTAGTTAGAAAATGTGTGCTGACTTTCTTTGTTTTTTTCATTGCATGAGAAACCAGTCGTCGAGCCATGTGACCTCAACAGAAGACAGATGGTCTCTGGGAATCTAGTTTATTACTCTTAGTTAAGACCAGGAAAAGTCACTAGATGCTGTAGGAGGCGCTAGAGATGAACGGATGTGAACTGAGAGAAGACACTCCTTTGTCCAAGAGGAGAATACAAAGTGACCCAGAACACAGATTTGGGTTCAGATGCTTTGAGCATCACTGCTGGTGATTGTATCTGTGGTTCTGTTGTGTTATGAATAAATTTAGAAAATTCAAGGTGTAGATCCCCTCATTGTGCTACAACGGATACAAAGCTAATCTAGAGGTACCGCAGATTGAATTAAATTAATGCCAATAGGCATTCCACAGACACAAAGGTGCAGTGAGTAATAATCTGAGGGGTCCTATTTGCAGAAATGAGGTACAATATGCATAATTATATTTTCATAAAATCATTGTCTAAGAATAAAAAGAAAAACATGGCACACAGAGCCCTTCGTGTTTCTACAGCAGATGAGAACACAAACCCTGACTCCGGTGAGGGCCTTTGCATTTTATAGCCACTCTAGGTTCTTCAAAATTCACTTTAACAGATAGATTGCTACGTTTTTAGCAGCCTTTAAGACACGCTATCCCCGTTGAGGCACTTGACTTCCTGTCAGCCGCGGCTGTAACGACTGCAGCTTGGTCCAAAACACATAACATTTTGTATATGTGTATCATATATAATATAAAAATGCACAGCATAGGTGGCAGCAGAGGTGGGAGATTGCGATGGGAGCTTGAAGGAAAATGGACGGCGCAGTGAAATGTGCGTCACGCTACGGGGACGGATGTGCTGAAGGATTGAGACACTTCTCCTCCTCCGCATGTCTGTGTGTGTTAGAGAAGCAAAAGGGCAAGTGGAGGTGAATGATTACCCGGTCGTGCTCTGTTTAATCGGATAGAGACTGTATGAACACACACACACACACACACACACTAACACCTCCAGCCCATCAGCGACCTGTTCGCAGCATTCAGCCATTAGGAGTCATTTCAGTGTACGAGCTCATTTTCTGTCAAGGGGACAAAGGCTGCTGATCTACTCAAGGACACGTGCAATTGGGTGGAATCTGAATTTCCCTCATGCTTCACGTCCGACTGATGAATCTAGCGACTGGAGTCGCTTCTCTTTCTGCGACTATGTGTGTGCTTTTCTCTTTCCACCTGTTGTTTTTATTCGTCTCAATTTGGTTTGGACGTTGGGGAGACAGATTTAGTCGGGCATCTGTGGATCTTGCTGGATATTTTGAAGGTTCATTCTTTTGTGTGTGTTCTGGTTGAATTTGTTTAATTCATCACTCTGCGCTTTGTAAAGGGACCCGAATGATAAGATAATCTGGGATATGAACAGCAGTGAATAAATTAAGTGACAAAATGAACAGAAATGAACAAATTAACACACGATATGGACGGATATTAAGGAAAAATTAACAAAATAGTCAACTAGTGAAAAACAACCAGCAAAATAGGCAGAGTTGAACAAAAGTAAACAAATTAAGCAACAAAATGAACCAAAAAAAAAAAATCACAAATACCACAATATGAACCAAAATGAACAAAATAATCAGGGCATGAGCAAAGATGAATATTAGGAACAAAATGAGAAAAAAAGAACAAAAAAAAATCACAATCATGAAATGATCTGTTTTGAAAATATTTTGCCAAGTGAAAAAAATGATACTGAAAAATAATATAGTGCTAAAATTATTTTGACTTGTATTTCACTGTAGAGATTATAGGCATATTTCATGTTTTTGTTTGAAAATGTACATTCCTCAGGTTTGGGTCTCAAACAAAACATGTACAGGCTAAAAATCAGTTAAAATGAGAGGGCATTCATACCTGCACCAGCTGAACTGTTATGTTTATGTCTGTGTGACCATGTTGGTTCGTCAGTTTGTCTGTCTGTCAGCAAGAAAAACTACTGGATGGATTTTGACGAGTGGCTCTATCTTGCAAAGAAAAGAAAGTGAAAAATTCATCCCGAATCTGCATCCTGACCTGGATCAGCCCCAAAATTGAATGGGTTCATACTTAGTCCAACAGCTGCGTCTGTTGAAGATTTCATCATAATCCCTCCAGCCGCTTTTGTGTAATCCTGTTAATAATCAAACAGACAAACCAACATGATCACATAACATAATCCCTAAAAGGAGGGAATTATTCAAAAACAATGTTCATCAAAGAAAGATAGGAAGTATGTGTGAAGATATTTCACATACAGAATCAAATTATTTGTCTGTCATTCATGTATCACTGACACACCATGAGGAAGCTTAACACATGGAACCATATATTCATGCTTCATACAATTTTGCATCTCTGGCAAGTGCAATTCTACTTTGGATGCACACAGATCAGAGCAGCGACAGGGGTAAGTGGAGCCAAAAGGCAATTCAATTCAATTTCTATTTGTATAGCAACAATCATAATCGCCGATTATCTCTAGGCGCTTCACAATTCGAGGCCGAAACCTCAGGACTATACAGAGTAAACCCAACAGAACCACCGAGAGCAAGACAAAGGCGACGGGGGAGGAAAAACCTCCAGCAGAACCAGCGGCTCAGGGTAGGCGGCCATCTGCCTGGACCGGTCGGGGTTAGTGGACAGAGGA
>JAQQAE010020132.1:0-10765 GCA_029823295.1 Pseudamia nigra | reverse complement strand
GACAGGCGGCTGGAGAAAAGCATCGATCCGAGCTTGAAATGGAGCTGGGAACGTGACACATCAGAAGAGAAGGAGGTACAGCGCTGTGGAGGGTGACCACGGCTGTGTTTATGGCATTTCCAGAAAAAAATGAACAAGAAGCTGGCCATGCCCATCCCTGTTTTGTTGGATTTTTTTCCAAATGCACAACAATAAACAGATTTTACTTCATTAGTCTTATTCTCAATATCAGGATCCAGTTTGTGACCTCGGAAAGAATAAAATAACTTTCCTGTTTACGAATGACAAGGTGAATTAGACACAAACTTCTTTTTATTCCAAATGCTTTTTAATGTAGCTTTATGCAACAAAAAAATGCAAAAGATATTTAAGATGTAAACAAAAAACCACCAAACACAAGTAAAAAAATGGAAGTGACACTCAATTACCTTTTTTTTTGCGTGATTGTTCCATTAAATTTTAAATGCGACATCCAACAGTGTGAACAGTCTACGGTTCTGAAGTGACCCACATGCAGTTCACTTCTGATTGGTTGGTGGCGCTAATGTACTATTAAATTGTTTTCCAACCATAAAACACTAAAGAAGAAGAAGCACTGTATTTTCAGATGTAAATATGATGCTGCACAAGTCAGCGTGTGTGGATCAGTTTTGAAGTTGTTGTGCAGTCGGAGTCGACAAAATTATGACCCAGTCCATTGTTTACATCTGATTTAATCGCGTCCACCTCCTCCAGCACAGAATCATAACGTCTGTCTCACTTCAATGAGGTAAAAGTCTGATGAAATGTGACATGACCATTAGACTGATTTAGGATACATACATAAAATCAGATTCATGCTGTTCAGACTGTCATAAAAAAATCAGATATAGGTCACATATGGTGAAAATATGGAATTTTGTCTAGAGTCTGCATGCAAACCTGAACAAGTTCAGCAGTTTGACCAGTTTATAAAGCTACGAAACAAAAATGTTGGACAATGTTGCACTGCTTTAACTGTTCATGTTTGTTACTTGTGAAAGACTTACACAACTTCTCTATCTATTAAATGAATGATGTTAGTGATTTAATTCATTTACTCACTGACTCCTAAATAAATATGCTACGGTCTCATTAGATTCTAGCATAGTTGACAACTTGTTCGTCTCGTAAACACAATCTGAGGTCTCGACTGTTGGCTTTTTGTCAGTACTTTATTCACTCTGCTCTGAACAGAGCCAAGTGAAGCTGCTAAACTTCTCCTGTGTTTATGTACAGTACGTTAGCCACATGCTATCTTACGACAGCTGACATTAGCAAACTTTGTGTAGAGTGTTGTGACATTAACTTTTAAAGGTACATTCCATGTACCTCTGAACTCAGAGGTCGGAGCTGAGAGTGACATAAACTCCAGTTGCTAAATTGAAAAGCATGGACACTTGACAGTAAAGTTGGCTCTCTGGAAGCATAGAGACGGTACCTGGTATTTCACACATATAAACATCAGAAATAATCCACTTTCAAAAGGCAAAAATCCTCTCAATCTGTCAGACTTTGAAGCTCCGGCTAATAAATACCGTATTTTTCGGACTATAAGGCACAATATCAATGAATGGGTCTATTTTCATACATAAGGTACACCGAATAATAAGGGACATTAAGTGAAACAAAACAGTCAGATAAATCAAACTTTATTCAACTCATTCACAATAATGCTCAACACTGTTCAGTTGTAACACATAAAATACAAAACGATACACTTACTTTTTCAGTTCATTCCTCTTCCACAAATCCATCAAATTCTTCATCTTCAGTGTCTGAGTTTAACAGTTGGGTGATTTTGGCATCGAGCACGTCCGGATCCCTCTCGTAATTTCCGAGTCAGCCTCCTTGCTGTTACTTAGCTGTTCAGTGGTGATTCCTTCCTTCCTTCCTTCCTTCGTGAAAGCTTGGACAAAACTTGACACTGATACCTTAGTCCAAGCGTCCATGATCCATTGGCAGATAGTGGTGTAACTCGCTCAGCGTTGTCTCTTTGTCTTGGTGAATGTGTGTTCACCTTCCATCATCCAATGCTCCTACGCAGCTCGCTATTTAACTTTGAACAACCTGTTGACACCAATACTTAGCGGTTGGAGTTCTTTGGGTAATCCATGGTAGTTCTTGTGCGGATAGAGCGATTACACCTTTTCATAAAACAGAAGCACCAAGAAGGACCTCCTCAAAATCGTTGATCTGCATGTCGGATGCTACCGCTGTTGCCTCTACAGAGACTGTAGAGACGCTTCTACCTGCTGTTCTTTGTTTACTAACCCACTGTTCAATTTTGTCCTCTAACTGTGGCCGCCTCACTTTGTTCCCTTGGAAACTGTGTTTGGTCTTCTTTACTTGGCACAGGTCATCTTCTTGGTTCCTCCACTTCTGTACCATTGATTCATTAATGCTGAATTCTCTCACACCTGCTCGATTCCCATATTCTACTGTGTGACTGATAGCCTTGAGTTTAAAATCCACTTCATAAGCATATCTCTTAACAGGAGCCATTTTGTGGTCCTTATACACACACCATGATATTATGTTGTAGCACAGTACGTATTATTCTGCGAGGCTCCTGACTACGGTGGCCATAATGCTCTGACAATCCATCAAGCGGTGCAGCTTCATAGCTTACTAGAGTTGTACTAAAACATTTTGACAGATTTTTGAGCATCGTGTACCATATAAAATCGGTTTGAGTTCAGTAAGCTCTAAGGTGCACCAGATTATAGGGATGCAGTGTTGATTTTTTGAGAAAATTAAAGGATTTTAAGTGCGCCTAACCTCAGTGGTGAAGATTAAAATAGCAAGACAAAATCCTCTTGAATTATAGAGGAACATTAGTGATGGCAAAATTTTTTATTGTCCCTCGTTGTGAGGGTTGTGTCATGAAGGGCATCCGAAGTAAAACTATGCCGCTCAAACATGCAAATCATTGGTATTTCGCTGTGGCGACTCCTGAGGGGAGCAGCTGAAAGGAGAAGAAGAAGAAGTGTGCCTTATCGTCCAAAAAATGCGGTGCTCATGTTGTACATCGAGGCTCCATCCTCAAATGTAAAGCTCAGCAGGCTACTCTTCACACTCACAGTTAGTGTGATTACTATGATTGAGATACTATGATTTTACTTACATTTGTAAACCAGGGAAACATCACACTGGACCAAACAGCGCCAGAGTCAGCCTTCAGCTGACAGGAGGCTTTATCACATGAGGAGGTCAATGTCATGTCCTCAGCATTAGCAATGACCCTGTGAACAGCCACAACCAGTACTTCAACAGAAATGAAAACACCAGTAACAAGCAAACATCTCACAAACTTTAAATAAAGTTCATCTGTTTGATGTCAAAATCTACACTGTAGCATAACCACATGAATGCATACTCCTCTTACACCTGAAACTTGTGTTGATTTGACAAACTCCCACTGACATGTCGTCATTTTAATGTAATCCCTTAAAACTCAAATCCCCACAGAAGGATCCGACCTCTGAGATACACTCACTCACTAGTTCCCATCCATTAAAGCAAGTAAAATCATCCCCTCAGAATCTGGACCCAATAGCCCCACACTGCATGTCATGAGAGATGCTGAAAAGCAGAGCAAATCAAGCCAAATCCAAAATATGCTTTTGATACAGTTGAATTTATTACTGCTCGAGGAGCGAGTTGAAACAACCTTTCCCGCTTCCTACATTCCTGCAAATGCATTATGAATGTTTATGAAGAATGAACAGATACACCATTCTCATTCTTCCAGGGTTTAAAAGATTTTGGAAAGAAAGTTCCTCTCAGAGATGGAGCCAGAAACACAAATTGCCTTTTTGGACTAAGGACAACTTGATCCAAATCTGAATGTGGAGTAGGATGACCAGGACAGATATGTTCTTATGCTAAAAATGTTTACAGTATGTCAGTTGATATCAATAACTCTCATGATAAATGCCAATCATGATTCTGTTCAAGTTTAAGTTTAATCTTAAGAACTTTGAACTTTGAGTTATTATCATTATAGAGATCACAAGAAAAATGTTGATTACAATAATGAATCTATTTATCTAGCTTCTGCAACTGAGGATCGGTGCGTCAGGACCCCCGCCTTCGGCTGCCACCCACATCAAACTGCACCTGACCCCCACGGCCCCTCCCACAGGTGGTGAGTCCATGAGAGGGAGGCTGTGCCCAGCCAAGCCTGTGAGCATACTGTAGGTCTGGCCACCAGCCGAAAATCCACCCCCAGGCCTGGCTCCGCGAGGGGGGCCCGGCATCCCACATCCAGGCGAGGGCACAGTGAGCCCAATTTGGGTGGTGGATGAAGGATGGAATGTGAGATCGACAGATGGATCAGTGCAGTGTCTGCAGTGATGCTTACTCTGCATCAGTCCATTGTGGTGAAGAAGGAGCTGAGCTGAAAGGAGAAGCATTTGATTTAGTGGTCGATCTACGTTCCTGCCCTCACCGATGGTCCTGAGCTGTGGGTCATGACCGAAAGAACAAGATCAGGATGCAAGCGGCCAAAATGAGTTTCCTCCACAGGGTGGTGGGCTCTCCCTTTGAGATAGGGTGAGAAGCTCAGTCATCTGGGAGGAGCTCAGAGTAGAGCTGCTGCTCCTCCGTGTTGAGAGGAGCCAGATGAGGTGGCTTGGGGATCTGGTTCGGATGCCTCCTGGACGCCTCCCTGGTGAGGTGTTCCAGACACGCCCCACTGGGAGGAGACCCCGGAAAAGACACACTGGAGGGCCTCTTGACTGGCTTGGGGTCCCCCCAGAAGAGCTGGATGAAGTAGCCGGGGAGAGAGAAGTCTGGGCTTCCCCGACCCCATGCAGAAGTGCTAGAAGATGGATGGATGGATCTATTTATAACTATGTGAATTTATTTGATTCCAGTCTATCAGAAGGAATCCCAGATACATGTCTGCACTTTTGGGACACTGGACCGTCTCATGGACAGTATATATTGGTGCTGTTGCTCCAAATGACCCCCCCCCCCCCCTTTTCCATGTCGCTCTGATGGGGAATGGGCCACTGGATGCTGCTCACTGCCTTTCAGCCCAGATGGTCAAGATCTCCCTGTGTTCATTGGGGTGGGTGCCGTTTGCCTGGGGGGGGCTCCTACCATCTGTTTCAGTCCTCGCTGCTCAGCTTGGATAATTCAAAGTCTCTCACATTCGACCCACTCGGGGGAAGTGGGCTGGAGGGCTCGAAGGACAGAGGTTCTGAAGTAAATCACATCAAATGCAACAAATCTGAAGTCAGTTTGTGCAAAGGAGCCCAAATACTGTCTGTATCACACTCAAGCCATGGCACCATTTTATTGCAATTTTTATTTACAACATATTGTTCACTATTTTGTTCATTCTAATTTTTCCAGATAATTTTATTAATAAAATTTTTTCGTTCATTTTTGTTCATTTTGTGGGATATTTTATTCATTTTCTTGGTTATTTTGTTGATATTCACATCAATTTGTCAATTATTTGTTTTATTTATATATTTTTATTCTATTAGTCTTTTTCAGTTTTTGTTCATTTTTTCATCCTTTTTCTTGTTTTTTTCATTTTATCATCTTTTTTATTCATTTTGGTTTTTTTTTACTTGTTTTCTTAATTATTTTGATCGTTTTCAATAATAACCTTTATTATTTTGTAGATTTTTGTTGAGAATTCTAGCTATTAGTGCCGCCCATTTTTATGTATTGTTCATTTTGTCTTAATTTTGTTCACTTTTTTGGATTCGGTGCTTATGAACAGACGAGGCGTTTACAACATTACTTCAAATGAAGAAACCAACTTCAGTGTAAATTGTTATACTGTACATCCTATTACCTCTAATGTTTCCATAATAATAAAAACACTCGGCGTAAATTGGACCCAAGGAGACACCGAACTGTCTTTTTTTGGTCCTTTTTTAAAACACGGCTGTGAATCAAAAGTCCACATAAATGTGCTTTGTTGTCATCATTCTGCCTCCCACCGCCCACCGCCTCGCGTCTGATCCTCATTCCTCACCTTCTTCCTGCCACCTGTGTGTGCGTGCTAGCATCGTGCACATGTGTGTCCGGCTGAATTAAAAATGGAGACTGAGCATCTTTCCAGCGTTGTCTTGGCTCTGGGGAGTGCGTCGGGATAAGCGGATGCTAATGCTGCTCTTTGCCTGTGGGGAATTCCGTAACCTACATTTACAGAGCGGCCTATGAATGCACACGGCATGTAGGACAGACAGGGGGACAGACGGACCCTCACTCAGCCACACACAGATACACAACATTACCGACCATCAATACATTCATTCTGCACACAAACAAACAAGGAGGTCTCTGTTTGCTGCAGCGCAAAAGCTAACAAGGTTACTGAGTAAGCAGGCATCTGAATCTGTATATTATTTATTTAGTCTGGCTCCAAGGAGTCGTGGGCGTGGACTAATAAGACACACACTGCTCCTCTGCTCTGTTGTGTGTGTTAGACAAAAACAGAGAATTTGATTTAAGAGCCAGGGCCCCTCTTGCTCCCATTACCTCTTCTCCCTCCCACCCACAACGAAGACAAGTGTTGAAATATCCATCACTGATTTGATAGGTTCATCAGCTCATGCATATGAAATGTCTCATGCTGCTAAGTACAGATTAAGGAGATTAAGAGGAGTGGGATGTGTCAGGATCATGTGCATGTTGTCCTCAGCGTGATGAGGAGGGGGATGTGGGATGGAGTAGTGTTCTACACAGGAGTAATGATGCAGGCAGTGACAGCAAGAAAAACGGTATCAGATTTATTTCACGGTTTTGATTAATTTCTTTTTCAGTTTTGTTCATTTTCTTGATTATTCTGCTCATTTTCTGTTTTTTTTTTACCTCCACCAAGGAGGTTACGTACTGTATGTTTCTGTGGGCGTTTGTCTGTTTGTTTGTCTGTTATCTCAAAAAGTTATGAATGGATTTTGATGTAATTTTTAGGGAAGGTGTGAAATGGGACAAGGAACAGAGATTTAAATTTTGGTGGTGATCCAAATCACCATGTCAGCACATGGTGTTTTTTTGCACTGACCAATCAAAATCACTATGTGCTGGGTATTTCAATGCCCAGTCGTCACTGTTAACTTGCCAACCAATCAAAATCAAGAAGGGGCGGAACATAACACTAAAGTTCTCTGCACCATGATGGAGGAGAAACCGTGGGAGAAACTGACTGACAGTTTGGTTTATGAGTGAACACTAAAGGAGTTCCATGATTTAATGAAGGATTTGTTTGTCAAATGTTTGTTTTTCATTAAACCAATTTATTACACTTGACAATCAGAAAAAATGTAAAGAAACAAACTTTGTTTTCAATATTAATTTACTTTAAAGAATTATAAATCTATGACATGTATAAATAGGTTTAAATATTAATTTGTATATGGAGTTATTTTCATCACATGAATCCATTTTAATGGTATATTGACATATGATACAGAGAGCCGTCCCCAGCCTCTAGAGTACAGCCCACAGCTGGACCAGGCTGAGAGTGTGTGGGTCAATTCTGTCTGCAGCTGCTCCTCACTCTATGCCTTATAAATCCAACACACATCAAATACTCACACAGATTTACACACTGAGCAATTCTAAAGACTTCAAACTTTACATACATGACATTTCTATGTGGATTTTTAAATAAAAGTCATGACACATTTTACTGTTCATTTTGACCATCTTAATAATCAACACACATGGAATTTATCCTTATAGTATATATGAGGGTTTCATCCCAAAAAGTTATAAAATTCTACTTTGTCTAGATTTACAGTATTAGTTACATTTATTAATTCTATTTTCCGTGACTTCGATTTTCAGGGTCATCCACTGACTGTATAGTTTGTATAATAGACCCAATAAGGGATGTATTGTTTATCAGACTAATGATACAGTTGTGTCATTTATTGTGTGTCTCCGTAAATGTACAGTTGTATGACACACATATAGCTTGTAAAACACACAGTAAGGGATGTTTTCTCTGACACAATAAATGCTAAACTTGTGTGGAGCCAGATAAAGTCACCACTAACACGAGATGTGAGAGAAAAACATTAAAATTATTAGTCAAAAATCTTTGAATAAGGAATAAACAAAGCAGGTATGAAACAGTTTATTATTGTACTACCATTTTTTATTCCATACATTGTTTAAGACTAACGACTCACCTGCTTATGTAGGTGTTTACTGTTTGTTAGTTATATTTTGACATTATATATCATTATCATAATTCTTTTGTTAAAATAGAGAGAGAACAAGCACATATTGCAGAATGAAAGACAGAAGAAAAATGATAACTTTTTACCCAGTGAGTCAGAGGTTTTACCACATATCAGTGCTGTTTCATGTTCATTTAACGTGTGTATTTGTTGATACATGAAATGAATAAGAGTAAAAATAAGAACATGAGAATAAATATGAATATGAATTAATTACTACAAATATTTAAAAAATTAGAATTGTAATAGATAATTAATGCATTATTATTTATATTAGCCTATGTTTTAAGATTGAGCACTTAAATCCACAGTAATATTAATGATGAGATATTTAACATTGCAAGAAAATAAAAAAAACATATTATAAAAACACAGGCCTGACTGACATTTGACAGTCAAATATGTGACATTTGACAGTTTTATGGAATAGCTTCAACTAAATTAAAATTCATTGTGAAAGTGTTACATTTTTTAACCACCCTAAACACAAAGTGTTTTACAAATTGTCAAGTTTCAATATTCAGCAGAAATAGAATTTTTGTCACTAAATACCTGAACAAGTTCATATACAGTATAAAACAAAAAAAAAAAATGACAAAAAGTGGCATATATCAACATAAACCCTGACCAGAACAGCTTCCCTTTAAACTCACTGCTATGCCCTTGACTTGCATGTTTAAAGTGTGAGTAAGCTCTTCCAATCAACTGCCATTAGGACAAATTGTGAAAACAGCCATTCTACAAGATGAAAAGCATTGTGGTGAGTCAGTGCTGCCTGATTTTGGAAAAGGTTTAAAAATGTTTGATGCTTTTGGATGATTTTCTTTTGGACAGGGGGCACCAGTAAAGCCATAGCGAGTAGAGAACCCAAATGTCCAGCAGCAGCCTTGTGTGTAGTGCAGAGCCCACAAAAAATAGTCCTGCTTCTCTTTGTCCTGCACACTGCAGAATTTCCCTGCAGCTCCCCCTCCTGTCACCTCCAGACGTTCTCTGATGACTCCACAATGTCAGCGGATGATGATGGGGAATACAGAGGACTGGTGCCTGTGGAGCCACCTCCAAATTAATGTGGGGAGGACGAAAGAACTGGTTGCAGTAGCCCTCCAATGCCCGTGAGCAAGTATCCAGTTGTTCATCTGAACCATAAACTGGACTGGACTGATAAAGCAGCCGTCCCCTACAGGAAGCTGAGGAGACTAAGGTCTTTTGGAGTGCAGGGGGCACTCCTTTAGACCATCTATAACTCTGTGGTGGCAGCAGCCATCTTTTCTGGAGTGGATCTCAGCAGCTGATAGGAAGGGACTGGACAGACTGGTAACGAAGGCCAGCTCGGTCCTGGAATGCCCCCTGGACCCAGTGGAAAGTGTGGGAAGGAGGAGAATGATAGTGAAGTTGTCCTCTCTGATGGACAATCTGTCCCATGCATGGAAAGACAGTATCAGCGCACTGGACATCACTGGACATCACTGGACATCACTGGACATCACTGGACATCATTGGACAGCTCAATCAGCGACAGACTGAAACATCCAGAATGTCTGAAGGAGAAGTATGGCAGGATGTTCCTCCTGCCGCTGTTAGACTGGACAACAAGCCGCCACTGTCAGAAGAGAAAGATAAAATGTAACATCTTTCATCAATATCATCAATATCAATATACAACAAAACACTTCTCATCATTGTGTAATATAATGTTCAATTCTGTTTACAATGTAAATGACTTATAATGCTCAACTGTACATTCTACTCCACTTTTTAATTTATTCAGTATTATTTATTTCTCATTTCAGTATCTTCTCCTGCTTCTCCGTGGGGTCGGGTCGCGGGGGCAGCAGCTTGAGCAGGGAAGCCCAGACTTTCCCCGGGTACGTCATCCAGCTCTTCTGGGGGGACACCGAGGCGTTCCCACGCCAGCCAAGAGACATAGTTCCTCTAGTGTGTCCTGGGTCTTCCCTGGGTCTCCTCCAAGTGGGACATGGCCAGAACATCTCACCACGGAGGCGTCCAGGAGGCATCCTGACCAGATGCCCAAGCCACCTCATCTGACTCCTCTCAACATGGAGGAGCAGTGGTTCTAGGCTGAGCTCGTCCTGGATGACTGAGCTCCTCACCCTATCTCTAAGGCAGAGCCCACCACCCTGCGGGTGCCCACCATTTCAGCCGCTTGAATCCTGGATCTTGTTCTTTCAGTCATGACTCAAAGCTCAGGACCATGGGTGAGGGTAGGAACGTAGCTCGACTGGTAAATCGAGAGCTTCACCTTTTCTGCTCAGCTCTGATCTCCATCCATCCATCCAGTTTCTCAGCTCTGAAATGAGCTGAACTTATTATTATTATTGTTATTATTCCTATTTCTGTATATTCAATGTTATTTGATCTTATCTTATCTAAACTGATTTTATCTTATCTTTTTATCCTATCATATTTTTTATCTTATTTTTTTATTTTTCTTATTTTAGTTTATCTTATTGTACTTTATCTTATTTAATCTGAGCTTATCTTATTTTCATCCATCCATCCATCCATCATCT
>JAQQAE010020131.1:0-10765 GCA_029823295.1 Pseudamia nigra | reverse complement strand
TACTAAAATGATCCGCGCTAAAGGTGTGAAACGCGCCCAGGCGCGGAACGAACTGCCAGTGTGAGTACGCCCTTAGACATTTTTAGAGCAGTTTGCTAGGTTTTTGGCAGTGGTCTATGTTGTTAAAATTATAAAGCTAGACCTTGGCAAAGCTGTCATTTTGGACACATCTCTGGATTTGTACAAAAATGGTTCACACACTCAATCTTCTGGTTGATGAACAATCTACTCAACCTACTGAGCTATAGTCACCACAGGAGACCTATACCCAAGTACTCTTGGTTTTTAAAAATTTTGAACATCTCTAGATTTGAACAGAAATGGTTCTATGTGGTACCCTGCCTCGAAATAATGCTCTGTCATACATTTCAGGCACCTTTAAAGACCTTTTCTAGGTTTTTTTGGTACGTATGTCTCCCATAGCATCTCCAGTGGTAGTGATAGCTCAGTGGGTAGTACATGAACTAAACGATTGGGTTTCAAATCCAGGTAGAGTAGTTTGGTTCTGGGGTGCATGAAGAGAAAAAACAAAAAGTAATACCCTGGCTCCTGAAGACCCGGAACACTGCAGAGTAGCTAAAACATGAACAACAAACAAGGATTAATGTTGCCTTTATTATAATAATTTCATGAATTATTAATCACAGCTTATAATAAAATTTAGTACACTTTATTTATGAATCAAGTGGATGGATCATTGAACCACTGAAACTGTCATGGAAGAGGTTGGGATGGATCACCAGTTGGTGGAAACTATAAAGGAGAGCAAACTCCAATACATTGGCCACATTATCAGGGCCCAGAATTTATGCATCCCCATCCTTGAGGGGCAAAAAGATGGGACAAGGACCAGAGGATGACAGAAAAGGAAGTGGACTGATGACATGAAGGAAGGGATGGGGAAAAGTGTAGTAGAATGCACAGTGATAGCACGAGATAGGAAGGCATGGACAGTGCAGGTCCATGACCCCTGACCCTCAGACGTGTGGATGGGACTAAGCAAAGCAAGGCAAGGCACTTTATGAGACTGATTCTATCTCATAGGTCTGCAACTTGCACAATCTAAAGAGCTGTTTTGGATAAGGAGAAAAAGAAATATGGATTTCTTTACGCGTATGTGAACTCCCCATGTGCCACAACATATGGTGTACATTAAAACCAGGTTGTTTAATTTATTT
The DNA here is from genome assembly GCA_029823295.1 of Pseudamia nigra. Lineage (NCBI taxonomy): Eukaryota > Metazoa > Chordata > Actinopteri > Kurtiformes > Apogonidae > Pseudamia > Pseudamia nigra. The sequence goes on along the minus strand of JAQQAE010020131.1, from coordinate 9,587 downwards.
TTGTTAATTTTGCTTATTAATTTGGTCTTTTTTGTCCATTTTTGCCATTGTTGTTCTTTTGTTGACTTTGTTCATTTCTATTATTTTATTCAATTTTAATTTCGTTATTTAGTTTTTGTTCATATATTTTTGTCTATTTTGTGAGTTCATTTGTTAAGTTTTGTGATTTTTTGTTCATTATTTCATTTTTCCCCTTCATTCTTGTTTTTGTTTATCTACCTGACTAATTTGTAAATTCCTTTGTTCACTGATTCCCTTGATTTTGTTCTATTTGTAGATTATATTTTATTTTACTCAGCTAATTTCCAGTTTTTGTTATTTTGTAGATTTTTGATCATTTGTTTGTACGTCTCCTGGATTTATTTTAATATTACATTATAATATTATATTATATTGCATTGTTTCACTCATTTTTGGCATTTTATTTGTTCTTTTGTTGAATCTCTTCAATCATAATTTCATTCAATTTTTCCTAATTTTGTTGATTTAGTGTGCATGTTGTTCATTTTCACTTATTACTATATAATGTGTTACTTCCATCAATAGACAAATCCTCAGGAGCCACTGGAGTGAGGCTAAAGAGCAAAATGTGGCCCTAGAACTACAGGTTGCAGACCCCTGGTCTATCTTTCCAGGTTGGTGCCCCAATGTACATTTAATGGAAATTAAATCCTGTTATGGACCATAATTGTCAAATCACTTTTCTATATCCAACCCTGACACCCTTAAATCCTATATAACTAAAGAATAACATTGAATAACTGTTAGACATAAATGCAGCACTTTACACTGATTTTCTAAAGTCTAAAGAGGGTTTTTGCAGCACATCTTATCTGTTGTCAATTCATTCTCAAGCATGGCCTCTTATAGCTCACTGCAAATGAGACCTTTTATCACAAAAAGCAAACTAAAAACAGTGCATATGGATTGAGTATTTACCTCACAAGTGACCCTCAACTTTTATCTATGTGTCCCATTACCCATATTTTCAAAGAGCAGGAGAAAGGACACGGAGTGATCGTGAAGACCTGATGTTGTCATGGCAACGTTGTTTTCTTTATGCCGTTCATTTTGTTTTAGAAGTGAGTGAAGTGAAGTTAACTTTATGTGTGTGTTTATGTGTGTCTTTGTGTGATGGGTGGGGACTTGTTGTGCTGTAAGAGAGTGATGGCTTAGGCAAGATGACAGGTTGGCACAGGGGGCAAGCAGGACGGCGACTGAACATGCTCGGATCTGGGGAGAGGTGTCAGTCCTGCAGCCAGCCATGCAGAAACACACAGGAACACTTAGGAAAAGGTGCTTCAAAGAGGAAACAAACAGCAACTCCACTATACACCCGTAGGCAGCGGGTAAAGATTTTATTCTCTAAAACTGGAATCTCAGACATGTAACAGTCCTGAAATATGCTGTAAATCACCACTGTTTCTTTGATTGGTCAGTGGTGATGGTACAAATGGATGTTCAAAATAAACAGCTATGCCAAGAACAGTGTATTTTCAATTCGATTAATTAAAATTAAGAAACTCACCAGTCGACAAAACCAAAATAATGAGAAAAACAAAACAAAAATGAACAAAATAATTAATAAAAATTTAAAAATTCACAAAGAATCAACAAATTCTAGAAGTAAAGAAAGTGGAAAATGAAAAATAACAAAAGCATTGAACAAAATGATAATGACGGTGAACAAAAATGAAAATGACCTAGATTTTACAATTTTAATTTTGAGTAACCAAAATTAAAAAAAATAATGAAAATAAAATAATGGGAAAAATGTAGTGAAAAATGATCAAGAAAATTAACAAATCATCCACGTAATACACAAAAATTATCAAAAGACAATGGACATAAATTTTAAAAATGAGCAAAAAATGAACAAACTAATACAGACTGAACAAAGATGAAAAAACTAACAGACAAAACTGATCAAAATGAGCAAAATGTTGGATAAACTATCAACAAACAAATAAAATGGACAAACTAATGAAGGCAATAAACAAAAATAAGCATCAAATTTACAATTTAATTTTGAAGAAAGAACAAAATAATGAAAATAATTACTGAAAATAATGACAATGAACAAAGTTGAGGAAAAGTAAACAAAATAATCAAGACGATGAATAATAATGGAGAAAAGAATCAACAATATGAACAAAAATTAACAAAATGTAAAAGAAACAATAAACACATTTAATAAAAATGGACAAAACCAAAAAAATTAACAGAATAATAAAAGCAATGAACAAAAATGAAGAAAAATTTTAAAAAATCCAGACAATGCATAATAATGGACAAAATAAAAAACAATATGAACACAAATGAACAAAATATGAAAGAAACAACAAACAAATTTAATGAAAATGGACAAAATCACGAAAATGAACAAAATATTAAATGCAATGAACTAAAATAAAGTAAAAGTTAACAAAATAATCAAGACAACGAACAATGGAGAGATTTATGAGCAATATTAATAGAAATGAATAAAATAGGAAACACTAAACAAAATAAATGAAAATGAACAAAATAATACAGACAGTGAGCAAAGATGAATAAATTAGGAGGCACTCACAGAGCACAGACCTCAGCCAAGGCTGCTCATTTTGCCCGTACGCCAATATTAGGGCTTGTGTCCATAGGGAGCATTTTGAGCTGCTTTGTGGGAGCTACAGCACCGTCCGGCGTTTCACCCAGCGTTTTTTGTTGCTATGGTTAAACTGCAGGTCACTTGTCCTTTGGCAGACAGTGATTTCTGAAAGGTCCACATTTTGAAACACTACTATATTTAGCTAACAAAATAGTGATTTTTTTTCGAGCAAGAATATGGTGGATTAAAATTAAAATCTGTGGTCAATTTACCAAGATGAAGTATGTAGAGATTTGACTTGATGACTTTGGACATGCATGGAGTCAGTGTCAGTGTCAGTGAATGGAGTGGGGTGAGGGTGGGTACAGTACAGAGAACAGCCTTGAATTTAATGACATCCCGACACGCGATGCACTTTTAAGTTCACTGTTTACATTGATACTCACGTAGTCACAGATTGATCACATGAATGAGTCAGAGCTGTGTCATAGCTCCAGAAACATGAGTCACATGCTGCTGCATCACAACAACATGTGAGGCTGCAGAAGCCTTAACTTTGAGTTGTTGTTTAAAAATTTGGTAAAAAAGGGTTGGGACTAGATAAGTATTTCACTTCATCCTACACCCTTTTTGAACTTCAAACAGTCTGATTTCAACCAATGTTTAGTTCTTTCTTTTTGTTTTAAATTCTGGTTTGAATAAAATAAATAAATGAAATAAAAAATGAAACGTAAAAATGTCCTTTTCATGCAGTAACGATTCAAACTGTAATGGATGTTATGGACATTCAGTTCCTTCATAAAATTATGGAAATCCTTCAGTGTTAGATCATAAACTGGGTTGTCAGTCAGTTTCCCCTCCATCATAGTGCAGAGAAGTAGTAATGTTTTCTTCCTATGTCCCGCCCCTTCTCATTTTGATTGGTTTTCGAGTGAGCAGTCACTGTCAGTCACAGCTCTGTTCTAAAGACTGTTCAAACACCTTCAGCTCAGCACCAAAAAACGCAGTGTGCAGTGATGGTGTCTCAGATCACCACCAAAATTGAACCCCATTTCACATCTTTCCTGAAAATTTCATCCAAATCCATTCATAAATAAAATGACACAATAAATGGAAAATTACATGTAAATGGAAATGCCATAAACAGCTTTTATTGTCATTGTATTGTAAAAAATACAATAAAATTAGTAGTGCTGCTCCATATGATGCAACGAGGAAAACACATGAAAGGTAATCAAATACATTCACGATTAAAAGTGATAGATCTAAAAGTCATAAGTAGATAAGAATAAACAGCATCTGCTGGACAGGTCTGTAAATAAATAGTGTAGGTGCCATAAATGATGTGTTAATCACAAAAGTCTCAGATAAAAGCATGTAAGTTAAAACACACACAGTTAATGAGATACTCAAATATTAAATATTTAAAAAATAGAAATGCCCAGACTGATAAATGTAATCTACATAAATCCAGATTAAAAATGTAAATATTTATTCTTGTAACAGTCAGCCTGCTGTGAGTAGGCTGTGACAAAAATGACAAAAAAATAATAATAAAAAAACAATAATGTAGGCTACCTGTTGGCTGTTGGGGGACTGTAATGCACCAAAGCTTTGCTCTCTCGTCAGTGTTATTTGTTGCTCTATCTCTACTCATTTCTTTTGTCTCTCCTCTGTCCCTAACTAACCCTAACCAGTGGAGGCAGAAGGCCACCTACCAAGAACTGCTGGTTCTGTTGGAGGTTTTTCTCGTCTGTTAAAAGAAGTCCCTCCTTGCTCCAGGCTTGTTCTTAGAGGTTCTGTTGAGTTTAGTCTCCCTATAGTCTTGAGGTTTTGGCCTTGAATTGTGAAGCACCTAGAGATAATCTTGGATTATGATTGCCGCTATACAAATACGATTGAATTGAATTGAACTGTTTTCTATATAAAAAAAAAATAAAACTGACAACCACACTGACTGGCATTAAACATCACAGAAAATGAAGCAGATAAAGGACAATGCATCAATTGGACTGTGGAGCCCCTTCTCGTGTCAAAAACAAGGTGGTGACTGTGATGGTTAAAAGACACCCACCAAGGATGCAAAACAGTGGGTGCTGCCATTGTGGTGCTGCAGCAGAGCTTCAGCCGTTCACGTAGCTGGGACTGAATTTGGCATGTGGCACTTTGTCTGTGTCATGTTTTTTTCATTTTCTGTCTGTGCCTTGTCCTGACCTTTTCACCCTAAGCAAGTTAAAGAAATGCACATACAGTGGAACCCTGGGTTACGAGTGCTTTGACATATAAGTTTTTCAGGTTACAAGGAAGAGGTCGGGCAAAATTTTGCACTGGTTCACATGCAAATCGCGGGTTACAAGTAAAATAATTCCTCTTGGCTTCTCTTGGCTTCTCTTGGCTTCTCTTGGCGCTTTGCCAGCGGAAATTGTGGGGGCGCTCTAGTGCAGTACAGTGGAAGTGGCGGAGAATAGAAGAAAAAGAACACAATGGAACATAAACACCAAAAAGATTAACAGAAATGGCTCAACTTTTTGAGGAGAGGCTGTGCCATAGACTATATATTAGTGTCATCTTGGACAACATCTTTGAGACAAAAAAGGATGCAACTATATTTGTACAAACGGCGGGGGTGCCAGCGGAGCGAAGTGGAAGCTAACTAACTGCTAGCTTTCGGATGCACTAAAACTTCACCAAGCAGTGCTAAACAAAATCATATTACAGTGTTGTTAGTGTAAACACTTAACCACAACTGCAGTCGAGTGTATCTCAGGTAACACTACAGTGTGTCCATATTAAATAAATAGAAGGTCCGACTCGGTCCAGCTCCACCGAAGACTAGTTACCATGGCAACGTGTAATCACACAGCAGTGATATGTTGGATTATTTGCCATAATATCTTAATAACAGAGCAAGCATAACGGTCAAACTGCCTCCACCAGGTGACTAGTTCTGATCAGAAGGCTGCCAAAGAGTTTGTTAAGCTTCCTCAACAACAGACTTCACTTCCTCAACAAGTGTTAATTGTGACGAGACAGGGCTCATCTGGAAGAAAATGTAACAACAGTCGCCTCCGCTGGCATCTGTAAACACAGCCTACTGGATGTGTGGGACCTAGGACCGAAAAACACACACAGCAGACCGAGATCCAGTCCGCTGACACACGTTTCACCAACCTGTGCAGAACCACCTGAAGCCAAAACAGTAACAACAGTCAGCCACTGATCAAATTAGCTTTGCCACTATGCCACCTACACTGCTTTGCTTCGTCCACACCGAGGCAACTGACACCACCCACATCACGTCAACTCGTGATGTGGGAGGCGTCTACTGTACATACTGTATACGGGAGTTTTCATGGTTCTTGGAACAGATTGATTGGTTTTACATGTATTCCTATGGGAAAACCATGCCCGGCTCATGAGATTTTTGCCTCACGACTGTGACGCCGGAACGGATTAAACTTGTAACCCGGGGTTCCACTGTATACTTTGTGTGAAAAATGAAAAAGGGTGTATGTGTTGTGGAACCAGTGCTATTGGTATGAAAACAGATGAGGGTGGTTTAGTACCGTAAGGATGGTGGGGAGTGTATCATGAATCAGATCCACTTTGTACCAGGTGTGTTTTTACCTGGACACTGGACAGAAACCCAGAGGAACAGAAGGCACTGGAGACACTTAACAGAGACACAGGTACATGTTTTGTTCCAGGAGATCATAAATCATTTCTATTTTTGTCCAACAAGCTGACATGAATAAATTGAATTTTTTAACTGAAAACATGTTGCAAATTTAAAACATGTTGTGGGCGTGGTCCTATGCTCAATAATTTTAGATTGACTTTGATTGGTTGATTGGTGTTAGAATTCAAATTTAAAGTTATAAATCTAGAATTCTGCAGGCTCATGGGTGTGAGGCTAATACATTTCATCTGGACTATGTTTGGTTATGACTTGTGAAGTCACAAATCACAGAAATCCAAAACAGCTTGTTTTTCCTGTTGTCCATTTTGTTGTGTGAATTTCTCCAGACTGATAACACAGAGTTTATATAAACCACAGAACCCAAGAAAGATTTTCAGAGGGTTTGGTGGCTGGTGGAGCACACCCATATGGCTTAGGCCTAATCAATGTGTCCCAGGCTGGAATCCCTTTAGCGCATGTCACTCCCCACTCGCTGTAGTCCAATCCTTCCAGTCTCTCGACACTATATCTATCAGTGAAGACTAAAAAGACCAAAAACAGATTTTTAAAAGAAGATTAATTTTTATAATATGGGACCTGTAAGGTTTAAGAGAATTACTAATGTGCTTAAACAGTCACTCTTCACATGATAGCCCTTATACATGTTTAATCTAAAAGACACATTGACTTTGCTCTTCAATCTACAATTTGTGAACCTAAACATATTTATTCAGGGATCAAATTAAGTACAAAGCAAAGGCTGTCCTCATCTTGATTCTCTCAGGTGTTTATGTAATATAAAAAGCTCAGCAAAGCTAAGTCCTAATGTTAAACCCACCAACTACTTGCCCCTGCACAGCTGTTATAATGATGTTTATTTGATTTTTTTCCCATTATTAACATGATAAAAACACAAGTGCATTGCCTCTGACTGAGGCCACGCTGCGGCAAAATGTGATCCTCATCCACAAAGAGTAAAAGGAAGACATCCCAGCTGTTCAGATTCATAGGTGATGGATTGTGCAGCAGGCTTCCGGCCATCATTTTTCAAAAAGTCCTCACGGTCACAATCCATTTTTTAACATAAAACAGCATGAGGGTTTTTAAAGAGAGATGCTCCACTTGTAGTCTCTCTTAGTCATGGCTAAAGAGCGATTTTGCTCCAGCTTCATCGTTTACGTGAAGCAAGGGGGAGGGGGGAATTAATCAAAGCTGAAGAGTGATTTTTTTCACGCAGCTCCCTCTGAGAATAAACATCAATAAACATTACTTAATACCCTACAACACAACCCCGCGGGGTCCCATTTAATTTCACTGGTGGAGAATGCCTAAAGTGCTACTGTTTTACACCAAATTACATACTCTAAAAGTTTGAAGAGGCAGCTAGTTTTCCCACCCTTGAGAAAGAAATTAAATTAGCTCAAATAAAACTGTGGGGAAAAATGGCATACGCTAAATGCAGCCATTTGTCCTTAAAAGTTCGGTTTGACACCTAAGTTGTTTTTAAGTAGTCTAAATTATTGTAGTTTTCAAAAAAAGAATGGAGAAGTCCAACTTAGTAGAGAAAAGAATAACAAAATTATCCTTCAAGACATGACATACACAACTCTGTTTTAGTTTTTTCTTGCTTTTCAGCAGCTGCTCAGTGTTCACATCATTTTGAGCTGTCGTGTTCGCCTGCAGCACGGTGACAGCCATCACAACACTTCACATTGTACTTTTCACAACACACATTTTAAGAAACTGCACAGACTATAAATTAATTACAGTGCAATTACCTGATGCTTTACTGATGTGATCTCAGTGTTTAAAAATAAGCAGTGGAAATGAGTGATGCCGACATGTGAGTTCCTCCGCTACTCGCTGACATCTGTATTTGCACACTCTCTTATGTGCACGTTTTCAATCAAAGCCTGCAGTCGAAGGCTCAGGAATGAATGTCATTCAGTGTCACCACATCATGCATTTATTTGGGCACCTCATATAATATAAGAGGCAGTTCAGAAATAAGCAATTCACAGGCACAATCAACTAGCTGATGTCGGTTCTGTACGTTAAATGCAGTTTGACCTCGCGTCAAACATCGTCATATTTCATCAGCTCTCTATCTGAAGACTCCTGCAGTTGTTTCAGTGACAAGGCTGAGCTGTCAATCAAATCTGTCATGAGAAAAATGCAATGTTGATTCTGTTTCACAGTGTTTTTCTTGATTTCCATTCTTGAACATCCAAAATAAATTTGGAAGAATGGCAGTGGAGCTACAGAAGTGCAGTATGTCAGGGGTCTTATAGGCAAGCTCATGCTAACCACTAGCTTACTGACTCAGAAAGATGTCACCAAACATTGCTGAACAAAGTCTTAGTACAGTGTTGTTAGTGAAAACACTTACCCACAACTACAGTCAAGTGTCTCTCTGGTAAAACTGCATTCTGTTAAATAAATAGAAGATGTCTCACTTGGTCCAACTCTGCTGGTGAGTCAAGTTACCATAGCAACATGTCAATCAAACCCCAGCACACAAATTATTTGTTGGATTATTTGCCATAATATCTTAAGAGTTGTAAATGGACAGCCAGATCACATATTAGAAGGTCCAAATAAAACATATGAGACCATGATGACTCAGGACAAAAATCTATTCACTTAGCATTTGCTCTATGGGAGTTAGGGCTTCTTGGCGCCCACTGCACAGTGCCCCAGTGGCCAATAGCAGTATTACAATCTTAAGTGACTTCCGTATTGGCTGCAATGTATAGCCCCAGTCATTGCCCACTGGATCATGAGAACCCGTTTCAATTTTGGAGTGACTGACCTTCAGTTCTTAAGGTAATGATCGACTGTCTTTTCTCTTATGTGAGTGTTTCTTGCCATAATATGGATATACACAGTAGTTGTAGTAGCACGAACAGAGCTATTTAACCCACTCTTCCTCTGCACAACAGAACTGATGGTATAAAGTACATCAACCCATTTAATCCCAAATTTTTCCCTGCACAAATGTTGCATGCATTTCACTCCTTTGACCTCCCTAACACATGATATGTATGAATTTTTTCATTTCATGTTGGTTATGTTAGTAAAGATGTAGGATTTGTACTCAGCAACAGTTATTGCTGGTGGAAAAATGCATAATCTAAAGTTACACAAATTCTTTGGCTTGAGCTTTTTACACCTCAATCAATCAATCTTTATTTGTATAGCGCCAATCATAATCGCCGATTATCTCTAGGTGCTTCACAATTATAGGCTGAAATCTCATCAATCAATCTTTATCAATCAAATTTCCTCCTGCCGGATCCGCTGCGACTAGACAATGCGCGC
>JAQQAE010020130.1:0-10765 GCA_029823295.1 Pseudamia nigra | reverse complement strand
TGATGGTTCACCACTATCCTTATATCACTTGTTGCCAGCTGAAACATAATCACCCATGCAGAAATTATCCAATGGGAAGCTCATGCCTATTTGCTTAGTTAAATCCAGGTGGTGACCTTTTTTTTGGCCAGGCAGTGTAATATGTGAGTTCCCTCCAGTGTCCAATTAAAATATTTTAAGAGGACTGGGGTCTTGTATCTGATGGTAGGCCATCAGTTTCTGGTGTCTTATTATTATTTAAAAAATTTTTTTTAGTTCACTTCAGTTCTTGTTGTGTGATCTGTGATGTTAAATATTTATTTTGGTGTTCGCCAATTAAGGGTAGATCTAGTGAATTTATTTATTTATTTTTACATTTTCTTTACTTTCTTGTTGTGGCTGGGAATACAATTTTCTGTATGATTTATGTACAATTTGGAATAGTCTATCAATTTGAATTAAATCTCTATGCTTTTGTCCTGTGCTGGGGTCTTGTATTTTGCATATTGACTGTGCATTCTGTTTTTCACATATTTTCTTTGCTAATAGTTTTGTAGCTTTGGGACCTGTTTCATAATAAGACCGTTTAATGAATTTCAGTTTTTTCTCAAACTCTTCTTTGTAAATGTCTGAGATCTGATTTGTAATGTCTTTGATTTGATGCACTAACTGGTCATTCTCATTCTGACGGTGCTGTTACTCATTGTATTGCTGTACTGAGAAATATGAATTTCTCTCTGATAACTGCCTTTAGCGTCCCATAGTATGTTTGGACTTACTTTTTTTTGCTCTAATATTATAGTGTTAAACTTGTATTAAGTCTCCAAGTCGTCCTCTTTGGTCTGCTACTCAAGTGCAATGTTAAGTAGACTGGAGAGTGGTCTGAGATCTCTCTTAATTCCAGTATCACAGCTCGGAATCCTATGCCGGTCAGTCTTAAAAATAAAGAAGTCTGTTTTCGAGTCTGCTGCGTGAGGAGCTGAGAAGCTGCAGGTTTCTCCAGATGTAGTATTCTACTTTGTGTGGCCCATGACCTATTGTTTTATGTATCCCACTTATTTATTACTGTGTTGAAATCTCCTGCACAAATAAGTGTACCTCTTGACTCTGAAACTGGGTTCAAGAAATTTTTTCAAAGGTTTTGAATCACTTTGTGGAGGTAAATATACAGGAAAAAAGTGACCAATTTTCAAGTTTACCTTGCACCATAATATAGCTACCTTCACTGTCTCTGGTCTCCTTAATTAACTCAAAAGTTATGCTATAATATTGCAACTCCTCTTTATGACCTGTCCTAAAAGAACCATAAAATATATTCTTGTATCTACATTTGTGTGCTTTTTCATGTTCCTTTTGGGTCAAATAGGGTTCTTGTAGGAATATGATTTGATTTTTTTTCTCTCGTCATCTTAGCTAATACCTTGCTCCTTTTAACTGGATCCCCCAGGCCATTCACCTTCCACGAAGCCACCCTGAAACTGTCATAACCTACCATAATATTGCACATCAATTGTAAAATACGTTGAAGCCTGTTGCAGTTGTTTACATGTCTCTTCATGCCATTGGAACCATAGCAGGTATATAATGAATCTTGTGTTTAATAAGAAAACAGATTTTGTCTTTGAAGTCAAACATTTTTCTTTATTTGCTTCGATGAAGCGGCACAAAACATACACAATATCATCATAAATAAATACAAGTCCTTCACTGTCTGCTGAACGTCATTGACTCTTCCTGAATGCTTCAATGCTTTTATATTTAATAAATAATAAAATTTAATAAAAATAAATAATTATTAGCATGTTAAACACTTTTACAAAACTACACAATAGTTGTAATAGTTCGATGACAATGCCATCAGAAATTTAAAATGACGCTGCACTATGGAGCTGTAAACACGTTCTAATAGAGTTAACTCAGGGCCTATAAAGACCTACCTAATACACACCAGAGATGAATGATATACAAACATGACCTGTAAGAACAAATCAGCCTTCATCAACACGCTGCATGTAGTTTGACTTTTGAAGCCTCACAAAAAACCCGGGGTGTCAACAGAGGACAGGTGATGTCACATCATATCACACTGTGTCTGAAAGCATTCATGATAAAGTGGGCACTTAGAACAGTGCCCACGATTTCTATGTCTAGACCTGACTTTCTCAAACTGAGCGCAAGGACTCAACATGGAGTCAAACTATGTGAAAATGGTATGATACGTGAATTATTTCATATGAAGAAGAGGAAAGATGGAAACGGAGATGAAGGAGGGCGAAAAATGACACAAAATTAGAAAAAGAACTAGAGCAGGGTTGTGCAACCTGTGGCTCAAGTTCCACATGTGGCTTTTCAGCCCCTCTCATGTGTCTCCTGGGGCTTTGTTCACAAAAACAAAAAATCAGAAATGAAAATCAGGTGACGAACTGGAAAACGTTCTTGAAGACTGAGTGAATGTTTATAAGCTGGAATTTTTGCATCATGTAGTGTGTGTTACATGTTTTTTTTTTTTTCTTTTTGCATCTTTTAAGTCATTTTTTTCCATTTGCATCTTTAGTGACAATTGTCAATATTGACATAGGAATATTTTTGCTCATATTCAGTTCTAGTTAAAAACTTGCATGTTATTTGGTATCCATCACTGACCTACTAATAGATTTTATGGCAATTTATGACATATATTTGTTCATTTCTGTCCTGATGTGAATGCGTTTGGAAAGTCCACGTCTAGACTGTAGTGTTAATCCCCAGACAGACTCCCCAAATAAGTTGACACCCTCAAGTCAGACGTCCCAGAGGACAGTGCATTTTAAAACAAATGCAACATAAAGTGTGTCTGCCCACTGTGGCAGCAGTTCTGGAATCACTCATCAGTTCTGATCCTGTTTGGTCTCACACACGTGCAGCCCACCACCACATTCCTGGATTCCGGCTTCAGGTGGTACCTCCTTCCCTGGGTGCCGTCATCGCAGAGTTCCTTCTTCAGAAACACCCTGCTCTGCATCACGGGGTACGAGTTGTAGTCAAAGTTCTCGTATGGACCCTCCTTCCCAAACATAATGCATCCGGAGCACAGGCACTGAGCCTCATAATAGGTGGAAGGATAGTGATCTGGAGCAGACTTTTTCCTGCAAACAGACAAGATGAAAGAAAAAAACATATTATGCTTTTTGGAGAATGTCTGACTTCTGTGTTTCAATTTAAAAAAATAAAGGGTAGAAATGAAATATCTAACATATACGGAGTTGCAATCAAGTACAAATGTGACATGGGGTTGCTGGTCGTAGTCCGGTCCAGCGTCTCTCCTCTGTCCACTAACCCCAACCGGTCAAGACAGATGTCCTCCTACCCTAAGCCCTGGTTCTTCCACTTCAGTGTGCAAATTAAAAGAAGTTCATACTGTTCCCAGTGACATGCAGGTCAAAGTAAATATCTATTCTACATAGAGAAAAGACGATCCCTTGCAGATCACCCTCGTAAGATGAAAACGATGTAAAAGACGCGCGATGAGAATGAAAAGTACAAGTTGAATACGGTGCTTTTTAATCTTACCCAGTTCTACAAGATTTTTGGAAATGATTTGAGATGTGTAAAGTGCATTTCGAGCCACAGAGGATCTCCTCCGTCTCCATAACCAGACAGTTACCAAAAGGATAATAAACTGATTCGAGGCATCACATTTTATTCCCCGTGGATGTGTGTCAGAAGAGGTGCAGACGGGACTTTCCCCTCTGTGTGGAATAGACACGAATGCGTCACAGGGGCAATAAGCCAAGTGCATTAAAGCAGATGCAGACGTTCATAAAAAGGCTGCAGAGGTAAGGCGCAAGTTCACCACAAGTGATGGGATTTCCTGACACCGCGCTTAAATATTTGTGCCGTGCTGTTAAAAGTACTGACGTGATTTCACTGAGACGACAAACGAGATCTGACTGTCACAGCACTGACGTTTGACTTCATCATACAGTAAACTGTAACACAAATGAATGTGATTAATGATATCCTGGCCTATCAGCGGTTACCGTACTTTTCCCGTACTTTTCAGCTCTACAGTCACAAGATAAATGTGGCATCGACTTAGCACAACACCTAGAAAATTAATAATGAATTGACATAATGTCTCTGTTTGTTACTGCATGTGATCCCACGTCTTCATGAATTTCACTCTTTTTATGCACACAAGATGTATAAAAATTAAATTACTTTGCTTCATGTCAACACTGAATCAAAATTAACGAAATAATCAAAAACACGAAGACTAGATTAGCGTCAGATGAAGCTGAACCTTCTGACTGACTCGAGGCTACTGACTTCAGGGACATGTTAGGACCAATGTGGAGAGGAGACTCCTTAGCTCCTCATCACAAATTGTAAACCTCCTAGTCTTTCGTTTTGGCAGAATGTGTCAGAGCTGATGTTTGATTAGAATGAATGGGAGAAATGAAGGGATCACCTGTTGCTCATATTGTCAAAAAGTTTTTCAAAAGTACAGCATTCACTATGTTTTTAAATGGTAAATTAAGTGTACGAGTCAAACCCACATTTCTGATACATGGGTCCGAAGCTGTGACTGTGGTACTCAAGTACATTTACTCCTTTATATGTACTTCAGTATTTTTTTCAAAGCTCAGTTACATACGGGTTGGAAAAAAATGTGAAATGTGAATGAACAAAATAACCAAGTAAATAAACAAAGCAAATAAACTAAGCAAGAAAATGATCAGAAATTTACAAAAAGGATCATTAACATGAACAAAATAAACAAAAAAATGAGCATAAAACTATTTTAAAAATTCTAGAAAATAGCTAGATAAAATATAAAACATATCAAGCACAAATGAACAAAAGCACCAAAAAGTGAAGAAATTACACAACAGCATCTGGAACAAAAAAAAAAAAAATAATGTGACCTTTAAAAAATGACTAAAATAACCCAAGAAAAAAAAAAACTAAATACACAAGAAAACAAACAAGTGACCAAAATATTTGTTTTGATGCAATGCATGATGCTGTAATAAATTCCATATTATGAAGTTACTACTTTTTGTCTTACTCTAGTGCTGATGTTTATAAGTACTTTTACCAAAGCGTGAGTCATTACAAATATAAAGTAACAATACTTGGACTTGAGTACTGTTTCTGTGTACTTTATCCAAACTGGCCGACACTTGTATCAGAAATACTGAACTGAACTTTATGGATTGATTGTTGTGCATTTTTTGCTACTTGTTTTACCCCGTATTTTGTGCTGAATTTGACTTAAGTGTGTTTTCCTACTTTTCCTTTGACTTGATTCTACTCCCCATGTCTCGGATTCCCACATCGGTCTGAAACCTGGAGTTTGAGTCCGACTGGACGGCTATTCCAGCAGCATCCAATGTCATCCACATGGTTCATCTTCTACATTACTGTGTTCATTTGACTTTGTTTTACTTCATGTTTTCTTTTCACTTTTGTTCATTTTCTAGATGCCTTCGCCCAGCTTTTAGTTCATTTTGATGGCAACCTTGTTTTTCATGTGATATTGTGTTGTTCAATCTTACTCATACATATATAAAGAGTAAAATACACTCAAATGCTGTGATATATGGATGCATTTAGAGTAAAATGAAGACGTGTAGCAGAATGTATAGTTATTTTTCTAAATACAAGTCCCAGGACACATGCTTCATAACTCCAGCACACAGATTCGTTGCTAATGTGCTTGGTTAATTTTTTTTTAATATTATTTGGTTGATTCTCTGGTATATTTTGTTCATTTTCAATTAACTTTTGTTAGTTATCCTAATAAATCTGTTTAATTTTATTATTTTTCTGGATTGTTTTGTGTGGTTTTGTTACTTCTGGGCTATTTTGCACTGTTTCATTTCATCTTTGTTCATTTTCTTGATTCATTAGCTACTTTTTGTGATTATTTTCTTGACCATTTGTTCATTTTTAATTCACTTTTTTCAGGTATCCTGACAATTTTGTTTAGTTTCATTACTTTCCTGGATTATTTTGTGTATTTTGTTATTTCTGGGCTATTTTGCTCAATTTCATTGCATTTTCTTGAATACTTTGCTCATTTTCTTGGTTATTTTCTTTACCCTTCGTTCATTTTTCTACTTTTGTTCACCATCCTGTGTCTGATTGTATTACTTTCAAGGATCATTTTGTTCAGTTCTGTTGATTCTCTGTTTGTACAGACTTTCACGTGTTTCTACTGATGGTCTGCATTATTACCAGATAAGACGTTGATATTTAAAGAATACATTTCACAGTAAAACAGTAGCAGTGTACGTTTGAGACACAGTGTGTTTGAACAGAGCAGTAAAAGACAGTGTCTTACACGTATCTCCATGGAGACAGAGACCTGCTGCTGGCGTCCAGTGAAGACGCCTCAGCCTTGAACTGCCTGACCGGGCAGTGGGGCGGTGAGTCCGGCTCGTCGCCCCGGGATGGGTACAGCCGCTGCGGGTAGTGGTGTTGGAGCTTCCGTTCCGCCGTCTGGTCCAGGTTGTTCTCGTCAATGCACTGGTTCACTTTACAGACACACTGCGGCGCGAGCAGCAGCAGCAGCACGAGCGCGATCTGGAGGGGAGAGGCACGCGGCTCAGTGGGAAAACCGGAACAGGTGCAGGATACCTGGATGTCCTCTGTCCGTCTGTCTGTTACTCACCTCCTTTACGGTCACGTCCATCCTCTGTTTGTGTCTGTGCTGGACTCGCAGGTTTTCCTTTGACTTGCCATGTCCCTCCAGCTCGTCTTTTTATTTCGTGGCGGCGTACCTGGGGAAAACCGAGGCATGAGGAAATGGAAACGATTTATTTCCCTGCACTTCCTCTCCGTCGGTGAGAGTTACAGAGGTGTCGGTGTGTGAGGGGGAGGAGGAAGGGATGTTTTGCTGTTCGTGATGCAACAGAGCTCAGTCCTCCCCCCTAATGAAGCCCAGTCAAGTTGCTACTGAAATGTATACATCACAGCTCAGAGCAGGCTGAGTCAGGTGAAACCTGGTGACCTCTACGACCCCGTAACGACCCTGTAAACACCCCCTAACCACCCTGTCAACACCCCCTAACCACCACGTGACCACCCTGTAGCGTGTCACGTTTTCTGTTCTTGTTTTCTGTGGCCTGCTGCAGCCCACAAAGCCACAGCTCAGTAGTATGTGCAGAATGTGGTTTGGCATTGTCTGGATGAACTAAATGAGGTCTTCCCTGAAAAAGATGAAAAAAGAAAGAAAAAGAGAGTGAGAGTGATGTTTGCATGGTAGAGCTTACACTCCCGTGTGGATGCAGTAACAAACTCCATCCACAGACAAAGGTTTTTGGACGTGTCTCTGAGCCCAGGCTGTGATGTCCCTTCGTTCTGCGCTGAGCTTTCTTTTCTACCTCTTTCTTTACCTCCTTTAACTCTTCACCTACCTCTCTCTCTAAACCTCTTCCCTTCCTCTCACTCTCTCTTCTTCCCTTTATCCTTCCCTCTCTCCTTCCTTCTCTCCTTCCATCTCTCCCTCTACATCTTTTCTCTCCATCTCTCACCTTCTCTCTAGTTGCCTTTTTCTCTGTCCCTCTCTTCTCCTCTTTCTCATTTTTGTTATTTTTGCAATACTGTGATACTAACTCGCATCTTCCCTGTAGTTTTGTGCTTCCTCCCTCTGTTCTAGGTCTCTTGATGTCCTTGCTGTGTGTTTGCTGGTTGTGGACGTCGTCCAGTGTCTGTGTTGTTTGTTGTTCTGTCTCTACTCTTTTCTTTTGTGTTTTCTCTGTCCACTAACCCCAACCGGTTGAGGCATATTTTCCTCCTCCCCTGAGACAGATGTTCTCCTACCCTGAGCCACTGGTTCTGCTGGAGGTTTTTTTCTTCCGTTAAAGGAAGTTCCCTTCAGACAGACGCCGCCTCTCTGGGATGTTCTCTTCCTGTTTATAGCCTGTTGATGCCTAACCTCATTAATTGTGAGATACTGCGCCTGGTGGTTTTAAGTATTTCAGAAAATGTCCAGTCTGGCTTAAGTTTTTAGAAGATGTGTTGGTGGCATCACATACATTTCAGATATTATTGACACATTTGGTGCTATTTCCAATCAAATATGGGTTGCAAGTACTTTTCAAATCATTATTGTTTCTTTTTACGTTTTACAGCGGCTGTACTTTTCTGAGTCTTTGTGGTTGTACAGTGCTGTGAAAATGTGCTTGCCCCCTTTGTGATTTCTTAATTTTTTGTATATTTGTCACACTTAAATGTTTCAGATCATGGAACATATGAAAATATTTGATAAGGATAACACAAGTAAACACAAAAGGCAGTATTTAAATGAAGGTTTTTATTTTAAATGTAATGTAATGTAATGTACTTTATTTATATAGCCCTTTAAAAACAACCCGTAGGTGACCAAAGTGCTTTACAGAACATGGACAGCATTAAAACACATTAAAATAAATAGCATAGATAAAAATAAGAACAAGTACCTAAGATAAATAAAACTAATTAATCAATCAATCAATCAATCAATCAATCAATTTTAAAGGGAAAAAAATCCAAACCTACATGGCCTGTGTGAAAAAGTGCCTCCTGCCCCACCTTAAAACAAAAATTTACTGTGGTTTATCACATCTTTGGAAAGCTGAGTTCGATTTCTCTAGCCACACATAGGTCTGATTACTGTCACACCTGTTCTCAATCAAGAAATCCCTTAAATAGGACCTGCCTGAAAAAATGAAATAGACTAAAAGACCCTCAACAGTTAGACATCATGTTGCAATCCAAAAAAATTCAGGAACAAATGAGAGACCAAGTCTGGAAAAGGTTACAAAGCCATTTCTAAAGCTTTGGGACTCCAGCGAACCACAAATGGAGAAACCATGGAACAGGGGTGAACCTTCCAAGGAGTGGCTGGCCTACCATAATTAACCCAAGAGGTCACAAAAGACCCTACAACAACATCAACAACCATGAATTCTGCTTCTACTAAAACATCCTGAAGGAGAATGCCCGTCCATCTGTTCATGACCTCAAGTTGAAGCACACTTGGATTCTGCAGCAGCACAATGATCCAAAACACAGCAGCAAGTCCACCTCTGAATGGATTAAGAAGAACTAAATGAAGACTTTGGAGTGGTCTAGTCAAAGTCCTGATCTGAATCTGACTGAGATGCTATGGCATGAACTTAAAATAGTGGTTCATTCTCGAAACCCCACCAACGTGGCTGAATTACAACAATTCTGCAAAAACAAATGGACCAAAATTGCTTCACAGTGTCTGTAAAAGACTCATTGCCAGTTGTCAAGAGCACTTAAATGCAGTTGCTGCTGCTAAAGGTGACCCAACCAGTTTTTAGGTTTAGGGGGCAAGCACTTTTTCACACAGGGCCATGTAGGTTTTGAGGTTTTTTTTTCTCTTAAAAATAAAAATCTTCATTTAAAAAAGCATTTAGTGTTTCCAAGTGTTTTCTTTGTCTAATATTTTAATTTGTTCGATGATCTGAAACATTAAAGTGTGACAAAAAAGTAAGAACTGTATTGGCCTGTCCTCTCCGTTGGACAATGCCTTCAAGGCAGAGAGGGGGATTCTGATGACTGGACACCCCAGGATCTCCATAACCTTTGCACAGGCCTGCGCCCTGGAGAAGTCACTCCAGCGTCGCTGTCCTGGCGACAGAAACAACACGGAAGACAGCAGTTATGGGTTATAAGCCAGGAGCGGATTGGTGTAAGCTCAGGTGCTACAGGGTGTCTCCAACGGTTGGAGGAACCATCATGTTCCACTGGTCAACTACTGCCCACCTCAAGCTGGCCAGCCCCCCGGCCAGTAAGGTGTTGACCTGCCACAGTCCACTTGCTTCAATGGGTGCTTGGAGCTTAGGGTAACGACCGAAGAGCAGACTGTAAACTCTGCACGAGGCGAAGAAGGAAGAAAGAAACCACCAGCCCTGCAGCTGGCTCCCTGAAACATCAGGACAATGTGTGCTGGCATTTCTGATGATTTCCAGCAAGTTGAGGATGCCAGGAAAATAGCCATCATTGACTATGAGTCAAATTTGACTGTGACGCTAACATAGACATTGCCGTCCTTCAAGAGACACGCCTCCCCTCCAATGGCAGTCTCGTAGAGAAGGACTACATTCTTCTTGCAAGGACTGGAGCCAGATGAGCACAGACTCTACAACGTGTGTTTCATAGTGTGCAACACCCTCCCATCCTCAGTTGAACCTCCTTCCCAGGGAACAGCATAAATCCTCTCCTTCTGCTTTATGACCTCTTCTGGACCCACAAACATCCTCAGCATCTATGCCCCCACACTCTGCTCTATAGCCGAGGATGTATAAGAATGTTTTCTATGAGGAGCTTGAGGCCAAGGTCAATGAAATCCTGGTAAATGAACACCTGTTCCTGCTGGGGACTTCAATGCCCGGGTTGGCACAGACTACAGCTCCTGGCCCCATTGCATTGGTCACTTTGGAATAGGCAAGCTCAATGAGAATGGACAGCGTCTACTTGACCTCTGCTGTTACCATGACCTTTGTGTCACCAACACATTCTTCCCCACCAAGCTGCACCACAGAGTGTCTTGGAGGCACCCTAGATCCTGACACTGGCAAGGTGTGTCTTCGACCTAGACGTATCCACCGTGCCAAGCAGAAGGGTCATCCTCATAGGGGGTGATCGTGGATCAGGATTTATCCTTCAGTTCTCATATAAAACAAATGTCCAAAACTGCTTTCTTTTATCTTCGTAATATTACCAAAATTAGAAATGTACTGTCCCGAGGAGATGCAGAAAAATTAATCCATGCATTTGTTACGTCTAG
>JAQQAE010020129.1:0-10765 GCA_029823295.1 Pseudamia nigra | reverse complement strand
AAGCAGTTATGATGCTTAATGCTGGTACTAATGAAAGGTAAATCAGAAATATTTACTTTTTCACTAAATGCTTGCTCTAAGTCCAACCATGGTTTATCTAATGGATTTGGTTTAATCCATTTTAAAGCACATTGTAACCTGTTGGCCAGACTATTTTGAGTTATGTTGAGTGCAAAGTTAATCTAGAGGTATCCAAGTTTACCATTTAATCACAGCAAATGAGCATGACATCACAGGTACTTTAAACACAACACAGACTCCAATACACTAGCACAAGTAACCGTTATATATTGACTATTTAATGCAAGAGTGATAAATCCTAGAATCTCTCAACACACACTTATTTAATGTCATGTTTAAGGCCAACTGTATCCCACAATCCACCACATCGACAACATCACAGTCGGCAACTGCTTTATTTACAATGTGCAGTAGGGTTTATAGAGTTTTAGGCTTCATGCAGAATTCATTTTAACCATCTGATGCTGTAACAGAACTTGTGGAGTATCAAACTTGGGAATACAGGGTTTAGCATTCAAAGTTTCTATCTTCTGTCTTTGTAAATATAAAAGGAGGAAGGTAAATCGATAAAAATATTGATTTTTCTGCAATGTGGCATCAGTTGAACAGAAGTGGCATGAATTTACTGTCTGTATACTACATTGTGGTGGCCTCTGCAGCCTTCCATGCCATTGTGTGCTGGGCAGGGGGCAGCACAGACAGAGACCGAAAAAGATGAGAGCCAGCTCTGTCCTGGGCCGCCCACTGGACTCCATCGAGGAGGGGGTGGACAGAAGGATGCTAGCCAAGCTGATGTCCATCATGGACAACACCTCCCACCCACTGCATCACACTACAGAGGCCCTGAACAGCTTGTTCAGCTGCAGACTGTTACATCCACAGTGCAGAAAGGAGCAGTACTGCAGGTCATTCCTCCCCACAGCCATCAGACTGTACAACTCCACACAGTGATATCATATGGACATTATACACTCCACACTCATAAAACACGCACATACTCAGCCACTCATATTCATACGACAGTTCTACTGTTGCTCAGTTCAGCTGTGCAATTGCAAATATGAGTCTGTTTTTCTTCTGCACTTTAATCATTGCATTATGTAAATAATCCCATCTGTCAATGATCCCGTGTAATTTGTACATTCCATCTTGAGTGCAATATTTCCTCTCTGATGCCCCTTATTTATTTTTTTGTGTGTAGATATGATATAATTCACTGCACTTGCATGTGTGCACTGTTATTTATTCTCTGTCTCAATGCAGTACAAGGTAATTTCCCCTGTGTGGGATAAATAAAGTTTATCTTATCTTATCTTATCTTATCTTATCTTATCAGTGATATCCTGGCCCTAGTCATAACCTGAAAGCACACTTTGAGACAAACTTTTCCAGGCTGGTTGAGGAAACAAATGCACAGTAGGTGACTGGTAATTTTTATTGTGCAGCATTGGCAGAAAAACAGGACTTTTTGTTGCTCCCTCCTACTGCTGCTTTGATTCACTCAGTTCTGCTTTTGTATTTATCTGTTGTTGTTTTCGTCCTTGGCTTCTTGCTGCACCTTTTTCTTTTAGATTCATATCTTTGCCAACATAAGTGGCCACCTCTTTGTTTCCTGAACTTACACGTTTAGTGACAGCTTCAAATGCAGAGATTTGCATTAATCTTAAATAAATAAGTCTGCTGAACTCATTTTAATTACTTCTGACATGCTCTGCTATTTCTATGCTTAGTAATAAAATTAATTTGCTTTAAGTCACGTCTATCTTCAATTAGTAACAAGTCAGCATGTCTTGTCTCAAGTGCAAAGTTTTCTAATTTAATTTCCTGGAATGAGATTTGGTCTTATCAACCATCTCATCTCTTTCCTGCTGGCTTTGCAGCACTAAGATACTCTGGTTTGTTTTAACCCCTTCACACATGGTGTCCACTACAAAGGCAATGTAACAGTATGGAGGTGACATTAAATTTAATGTAATTACAAAATTAAGTAAAGCAAAATGCAGCAAATAAGTGAGTGTTGACGAAAAATTAATAAAATAATCAGGGAAAAGAGCAATGTAATAAGCAAAATGTACAAAATAGAAAGGAAAAATGCATAAAAGTGAACAAAATCAGAATTTTTTTAAATGACTGTTTAAAAAAATTTATTGTATTTATTACGCCCTCGCCTGGACATGGGATACCGGGGCCCCCTCCTGGAGCCAGGCCTGTGGATGGGGCTCGGCCCGGGTCTATGTCCACAAGGCTCGGTACAGCCCGAAGAAGCGACGTGGATCCCCCCTCTCATGGACTCACCACGTGTGGGAGGGACCGTGGGGGTTGGGTGCAGAGTGATATGGGTGGCAGCCGAAGGCGGGGGTCCTGGTGGACCGTTCCGCAGTTGCAGAAGCTAGCTCTGGGGACATGGAATGTCACCTCTCTAGCGAGGAAGGAGTCTCCTGTCAGAAAGAGCTTCAAGTCTCACCTCCAGCAGAGCTTCAACAACATCACGGAGGAGGCGGGGGACATTGGGTTCGAGTGGGTCTTGTTATGTGCCTCCATTGTCAAGGCGGCTGATCAGCAGTGCACCGTTAACACTGTACAGTGAAGACGGGCTGCTGTTGACCTCGACTGGAGATGTTGTGGGTTGGTAGAAGGAATGCTTTGAGGAACTCCTACCAGCATGCATTCCTCTGAGAAAGCAGGGCCTGAGGACTCTGGGGTGGGCTCTCCAATCCCTGGAGCTGAGGTCACCGAGGTGGTCAAAAACTCATTGGTGGTGAGATCTGCCCGGAGTTCCTCAAGGCCCTAGATGTTAAGGGGCTGTCATGGCTGACACATTTTCTGCATCTCTGCTGAAATGAGTTTCCTCCGCCGAGTGGCTGGACTCTCCCTTAGAGATAGGGCGAGAAGCTCAGTCATCCCAGAGGGGCTCAAAGTCTAGCCACTGCTCCTCCGTGTTGAGAGGAGCCAGATGAGGTGGCTTGGGCATCTGGTCCGGATGCCTCCTGGACGCCTCCCTGGTGAGGTGTTCCGGGCATGTCCCACTGGGAGGAGGCCCTGGGGAAGGCCCAGGACTATGTCTCTCGGCTGGCCTGGGATCGCCTCAGGGTCCCCCCAGAAGAGCTGGATGATGTAGCTGGGGAAGAGAGAAGTTTGGGCGACCCTACAACCTGGCACCACAGACAAGCAGTAGAAGATGGATTGATAATTAAGGCTATGGCCACTTCAGGCGTTAATGCCATCATGCTGTGTAGACTGGAAATTGATAGTATTGTGTAGACTGGAAATTGATAGTATTGTTTATTACATAAGCATTTATTAATTTTTAGAAATAAAGCTCCACTGTAGTAGTCATTGAAATGTCACATTAACAAGAATGTCAGAGATAAAAAAAAATCTGAGTTGAGATTAAAATAACATATTGTTCAGTCCTGCAGCATCGTGACATCAGTCCACACTTTTTCACTAGTCTGTCCAACCACCTTGCATCTTTCTGTTTGATGCTGCCAGATCAGAGGATTCTATTATTAATCTGATGAATATGTTATTATTGCTCTTAGCCTGTTAATGTAGAGTACCATTCAGAAGTTTGGACACACCATCTTCTCCTGTGGCTGTCAATCAGGAAAATCTCAACAACTTTTAATGTGTCCCCATGTGCAGTTGCCAAAGCTATGAAATGCTATCTGAGGAGGCTGTAAATCGACAGTTTCTGAGGCTGAAGATTCTAGTAAACGTATCCCCTGCAGTGGAGGTAGCTTTTGGGCTTCCAATACTGGATCGGTCCTCATGAGATGTCATAACATTTGATGGTTTTGGTGACTGCACTTGGGAACGCATGCAAAGTTCTTGATATTTTTCAGATTGATGGACTGTCTTTTCTCTTTACTTTCTTTTCTCTTTTTTCTCCTTTGTCTACCTGTTTCTTGGTATAATATGGATTTGGAAAGTTGCTGTACTGGCACTAATAGGGCTATCGACTCTGTAGCAACTATTCTTCTGCACAAGACAACTGATGGACTAAAGCGCATTAAAAGGCAAGGAAGGGTCACCATTAAACCACCAGCGAGTTTCAGGTGACTATCTCATGAGTCTGATGAGAGAATACAAAGTTCTCATCAAAGCTAAATGTGGCTACACCAGATCCTTCTAAATATTTGACATGCTCTGGGTTATTTTACCCTTTTTGTTTAATGCATTATTCCATACATGTTCTTTCACAGTTTATTTGGCTTCAGTATTAATGTACAATGCTGAAAATGCTGAAAATAAAGAAAAATCATGAAAGAATGAACAATTATAAGGTAGCTGATATTACAACAACAACAGAAACAACAAGATGGCTATTGCCTAAATGATAACTCTGCCACAGAATGCCTCTGCACCTAACGCCCTTTCATGAGGCTTCATCTACTTTTACATACAGTCTGCGGCTCCATTAGAAGTGTCAGCTTTTGTCTAGAAACAGTGTTGTTTTTGGACTTTATTGTTCCTTTAGTAACACAGTATTTTGAGGCTGATAGACAGCTGTGATGCCTGTTGTGTGGGCTTTCATTGACAAGTATAATAAGCCATTAGTGACTTTCAGACTAAACTCAATTTTGGAGCTTATGAAGAGCAGAGATTCATCTTCTACTGTGTTTGTGATTGATTGGCACAGTTCTGCTATTTGTTTTTTTGCCTCCAGCAGTGTGGCTACTGTTTTGTGTATGTATATGTGAATTGTGATTATGACTTTGCTATATGTCAGGTCCATCACCAAGCTCCTATTAACCTAGAACCCAATAAAAGACTCAGACACAGCATAATCAAACAGGCTCTTTGCAAAGAGGGAAGAAAGCAGGAGCTTGGCATCCATCGGTCTTTCTTCGAAGCTTCCTCCTTCGCTCAGATGTTTTATTAGAACACACAAGAAGGCATAGTCATATGTCACATGTTACAGTATTTCATGAATTATTCAACATTTGAGCGATGCAGATTCTATCTAGACACATTAAGCAGATTCACATCTGCAAGGTCAGCTTACGATAGTTGAGACAAAACAGTGTGTGTCTGCAGAGATCACTTCTCAGTGGAAAAGCACAGCATCCACACAGCAAAGGCACAAGAGTGAAAATGAATCATTCAGCATATAAAGACATGTCAAACTTGATATATGTTCATTGAGGAAAATGGTAACACGTGTATTCTTAACTCTAACACTATACGCTGGTGTTTTTGTGTTGCCATAACCTGCAGAAAAGTTAAATTCTACCAGGTCAGCTGTGAGATCATTTAAGATAACTGTATTTAACATACCTAATGTTATTATTAGGTAGGTTATATGTCACTTGGTATCATGGTATGTCATTTATGATTTGTCATGATAGTGTAAGTAGGCGGTTTGGTCAGTGCTTTCAGCTGTAACGTTAGTCATCAAAAAGGTTGTGTTTTCATGACTGTTTATTCGGATTAAAAAATACTGGATGGATTTCGATCAAACTTTCACCAGCGAGGGCCCTTTGCTTATAGCTGAACCCGTTACATTTTGGAGAAGATCCGGGTCAGGGTGCAGGATTCTGGATACACGTTGTCATTTTCTTTTACATTGCAAGATAGGGCCATTTTTGAGATTTTTATTAATATCATGAATAATAACAGGCTAATCAACGTGAAAATACCAAAGCATAGACAACTCATGACATTCTACTAATTTTAACCTGTAACTGGATCATGAGCCAGATCTGTGAGATGAAAATGCATATTTGTAGGGTGACAATATTTATGGAGCTACAGTACGGTAATGGAGAGAGGTAGAAACATGTGACTTCCACCAGTGTGTACCTGAGGTCATGTAGTTTCAGTACGCTTCAATCAGATTTGTGTTTTTGTAAAAGATAAAAAGTTATATCCTGATGAATATGAGATCTGGATTCACCACTATGGAAATCAGGTTTTCCTTGACAACTCATGATCTATTGAAGATCCACAAATGGAACATGCCCTAGTACTTCAACAAAATTAAACTGACCTACTTATACAGTATATACATGGTATGTGTACTGTATGAGTGACAGAGGATAAAAACTTGGCATGAAGGTTACATGATAATGAAATGACTCTTACAAAAGTTTTATCATTCTCTGAATTAAATCTTCAACTGCTTTGCTTTTCCCCACCAAACATTGTTGCCATGAATCTTTTTCTGCTTGACTGAATGCACATAACATTGAAAACTGGCATATATCATAACACTCTTACTTTCAAAATCACTGCTATGGCCTTACATATCCTACACATTGGTGGGACATTTAAGTTTGAATGATTCTGATCCAGGTCCTCCCAGTAACTAGATAAAATGAGTTACCCCCAGATGGGCTTCTTAAAACATAATAAATATAAAAATAAATGACTGTGAAAGGAACAGGTCCACAAGATCCAGTTCCCTTCAACAAGCCATAAGCCATAAGTGGGGATTTAAATATTGAGTCTTAAAATATAAAATCATGTAATTTTATTTTTGCTTCTTTTATTGACATGACATAGTACTCATTCCTCACAGCAACAAGGTCCTGGGCTCGAGTCCATCTGTGGTGTGTGGAGTTTCCATGTTCTCCCCGTGTCTGTTAGAGTTCTCCCTCGGTTCTCCGGCTTCCTTCCACAACCAAAGAACATGCAACAGGGCTAAGGTGAACTGCGCATCCTAAATTGCCTCCATGTATGAATGTGAGTGTGAATGGTCTGTCTCTAAATGTCAGTCCTGCAATGTACCCGCCTTCTCCCTAAGTCAGCTGGGATAGGCTCCAGCGCCCTTCCCGACCCTTGGAGGATGAATGGGTAGAAAATGGATGGATGGACATTTTTCCTGAACTTCATTTGGTTTTTCCAACTTTTTTCACGTTTTTCTATATGATCTATTATAATTCCAACTAAAATCTATTCAAAGCAAATTCATATTCATTTTAATTTTCTGAATTTTATTGCTCTCAACAACTTGGTCAATCAATACATACTGTACACACATGGTACTGTAAAATCAACATGAAACCTCTCACTGATATTTGCTAAATACCTAAGTCTGTGACTCTACCTACTTGATGTTATTGTCATTTGCTTGGTAAAAAGCTGTCATTTTTCTTTTTTTTCTTTTATTCAGCATTCTTTTGTTCTTTTCTTTTTTCTTGTACCCAAAGAATTATGATAATGATAAATCATGTCAAAATATAACTAACAAACTATAAACACCCATAAACAGATTGCTGGTCTGCCTAAGACTTCATATTGAATGATAGTAAACCATTTCATACCTGCTTATTTATTCTTTTTGGCTGGTAATTTGAATTATACATTTATTCTTCCACATCTAGCTTTTCCGCTCTGGGTCTCAAGCAGGAGAAGTGATTGACTCAATGACAAATCAGTCAGTGTAAGACACCGATCAGGTATCACATACTCCAAATCATGTCTGCTTTACAGGCTCTGCTTCATTTGAGCAAGGCATTGCACCACAAGGGCATGTAGTAAGAGGAAAAAAAGTGAGTGGGGGTAAAATCATGTTTCTGTAAATGTGGGGGTGTCACATTCCATATATCAAACCGGGAAGTAGTCCACACCTCTTCTTGTGGGAAAACATACAACAGTTCCCATTGACTGTAATGTAAATTATGGCTGAAAACAATTGTGAATTGACACCTCATTGTGGCAGAGGGGTTTGTGTGCCTGAGTGATCCTAGGAGCTATGTTGTCGGGGGCAATTCGCCCCTGGTAGGGTCTCCCAAGGCATATTGATCCTAGGAGACAGGTCAGACTAAGAGCGATTCAGAAGACCCTTATGATGAATTTCCTGTGGGCCCACCATCTGCAGGAAGTGTTGTAAGGGTCTGGTGCTGTGTGTTTTGGGTGGCAGCCAAAGGTGGGGGTCTGTGTGATCCAATCCTCAGTTGACAAAACTAGATCGAACTGGGGGAGGCCTTGGGGCAGACCCAGGACTTGCTGGAGGGACTATGTCTTTCGGCTGGTCTGAGAACACCTGAGTTCCCCCCAGGGGAGCTGGAGCAGGTGGCTGAGGAAAGTCTGGGCTTCTCTGCTTGAGGCTGCTGCCCCCGTGACCCTGACCCTGATAAGTGGATGATGATGGATGTGAAGGAAAACCAACAGAACAAAACTAGTCTCTGAATTGTACTTAGAAAGCAGGTCAATTTCATATATT
Source organism: Pseudamia nigra (assembly GCA_029823295.1). NCBI lineage: Eukaryota > Metazoa > Chordata > Actinopteri > Kurtiformes > Apogonidae > Pseudamia > Pseudamia nigra. The sequence continues at coordinate 2,574 of JAQQAE010020129.1, read as the reverse complement.
TGGACTCTACTTACAAATGAACACACAAGGTGATCATAAAAGGTTACATTTGATCTGCTAATTATGTTCATTCATCGTTAGCATACTTGCTAATTGTTACTGTTTTATCTCCTGAACGAGTGGCCCATGTGTTACCATGGGGCCCGACTTAGCTTAGCCCTGAGCCTGTTCTCTAAGCTACCTATATAAACCCCTGTAACTAATCCTGACTGGTCCCTGTGTGTGGGTTCAGGATTTGAGTTCTGTTCTACACTAGCCCTGGGTGATGTATTGTGCCCTATCCTATCAGAAGGAAGCAGGCGTGCGTTTGCAAAACTCACCATCACACGACTGGATCCGGCAAGCACAGCCACGTCTCGTATCTCCTGTGGTCCGTGCCCATCCTTCCAATGACTCAGCCACCCCTGTGCTAGGGTCGCTGGGTGATATAGCTCAGAGTTTTTTAAGGTGAATATATACGAATAGTGTCAGCGTGCTTTTCAAAAGTCTGATGCTTCTTGCACACAGGTCTGTTCAGCTCTGCTGTCTCTGTCGAGCTTCCGTCTTCTCTGTTTCACCGTCTGTCTCTGAATTCCGAATCCCTTCCTTGTTCCCGTGTTCGCACAGCTGTTTAAATCACCTCCCTTCCACACAGCTGTGTCTCATTACACTGAAGAGGGTGAGTTTTACAAACCACGCACACATCCTGCGAACATGTGTCACGTCAGTAAGTCCCCGATACCCACGAGTTGCTGTGTCATTGTGTGTACAAAGTAAAAAAGAAGTAGGAAAGGAGACGTTTGTGTGTGTGTTTGTGTGAAATACAACAAACCAAAAATGAATGGCAACTGTAGATTTGGTTTGTTCATGAGCGTCACAACTCTAATATGCAAGAAAAAAGGTTGTTTGTTGTCAGAGTCTCTTCAAAAACAGTAAGTATTAGGTTATTATGGTCAGCTATGATTTGTGCTCTGAGTTTGTACATTCTGAGTGGGATAAATCCAACGTCCCGTTTTTTTTTCTTGAATGCAGCATTAAGCCACTGAAACAGCAAGATCTTGAGCCTCTGTCTTGAATTCAAACAAATGGGCAAAGTCACATCCTTGTTAAACAAAGATAAGACAAAATATGTAACTTTAATTTTGTATGCATATTGTATCTTTAATGTCTCTGATAGTCAGATGGTGCTGCATGCTGCAATCAACTCACAGTCATAATAGTCTTCCCTTCAGAAATCAATCAGCCTCAAAAAAACATACACCTGTAATACGACTAAATTTATTCTGCAAAGAACTCCATGTTTCCACTGAGATTTTGCCTCCCAGACATATTTTCATTCCTGCAAACAGAAGAATGTGCTCTGCTGAGTCGCTCTAATGCCATTAAACTCCATTAAACATGATAAGCTGCTGTGTAATTCAGTGCAGATAGGAAAAAAATGCAACCTACATCCTTTTCTGTTTGAAATATATGATGGTTTTAGATTTTCTCTTTACAACCATTGCTCACATGGACCTAAAATGGCCATCTCTGTGGCCAGTATTTTAACTGTGAAGTGTTCTTCAGGGGAATTGTGTGTGGACATTCATCATCAGACCTAGCTTGTACTCAGTGTGGATATGCATGCAGCAGGGAGGACGGAGTTATTCAGGATGGGTCTTGTCTGTTGGCTGTCTGCAATAGTGTGCTGTGAACACATCCAAATGACTTGGTTTCCTTTTCAATGTAAACTGCAGAGCCAGATCCGTGCACAAATGATAGATTAAACCGATTAAGCAGAAAAGACAGCTAGAGGACTGTGAGGAGATAATTTATGAATTTGTCAAAAAATATATTGAGATAGAATGCTTATTCTGCATTTAATTATTACCCCCAGCAGCCAATTGGGAGACTGTTTGTCTCCTGTAGAACTACAGCGGACTTTTGTTTATTGTTTAATTGTTTTATTTGGATACGGTAACAATTAATCTACTGGCCCTATAACAATGTGACACATTCAGAAATGAACCTTGTGGTTATCTCAAAAAAAAAAAAAAAAAAAAGCAACATGTTCAACAATGATATAATATTTGGCTGCATTAAGCACAGTTGACATGTCTCAACCAACCAAAGTCTTAAGTTAGTCTTGCTTGATGCCTTAGTCTACTGTCTGTCATGACTTGGCTTCATTTTAGCTGGTAAAGATTAGTTCTGTAAAAAGCCTAAGTTTCTCATTACTCGACTGACCTCAACTTCTAAATCAATGTAAAGAGGTCGGAACCAGTCCAGACAGTTCATCTTTGGTCTTTCATAATGAGTCAGATGGAAGGATACAATTTGTCCAAGGCACTTAGCCCAGGTTTGTAGTTCAGTACATAGTTCTGCATCCTGATGCAGAACACAATGCACAATCTCTGGCGAAAAACCCACAATGTCGACGAAGGCCTTCATTGAAAATAGACGCTACAGCAGAGTGACGCCAGGATGAAGAGGCACGTTCAGAGGAATCTGACAAAAGTAATAATAAATAAACATTTTAGAAAATTAACCAATGAAAATCAGACCTTGCTTTTGAATTGTAGTTCAACAGAATTATTTTAAAAAACAAACTCACAA
>JAQQAE010020128.1:0-10765 GCA_029823295.1 Pseudamia nigra | reverse complement strand
TATAAGGCGCACCTTCGATTTTTGAGAAAATTAAAGGATTTTAAGTGCGCCTTATAGTCCGAAAAATACGGTGATGGTTTGTTGTATGGGCTGTGGTTTGTTGATCTGAAAATGGTTTAGATACATTTTTAGCTGAGATTTTGATGATTATGGGGGTGTATATGATGTGTGGTTTTATTCATTGATTAGAAGGCAGGGTCTGTGAGTATTGATTAAATTAGACCTTGCCCCATGGGCAACCGGGGGAAGGGGAAAAAAATTGTTGTTATCACATCACTGGAAACATGTTCATCATTAATCAATGTAAATTACTATACAGTCCTACAGATCTAAAATTATTTACAGTCTGTGTTGCTCAGGCATTCATGCCCTTGAGAGTCTTGACCATCATTCTCATCAATGGACATGTGGTCATGTTAGGGTTAGTAGAGTCACTGTCACGCTTGTCGTTCGGCTGTGTCTCATCCAAATATGACTCCAATCTGTACGGTTTTATACCCAGAATACGCTGCTGACAGGCGCTATGTTCTGTGTGTGATGTCATCAATAGGGTGCTGGCCTTTGCGTTGGATTGTCAGTGAAAACACAAACGTCTTTTTTTCTCAGCTGTGCCAGTTCTGTTTGTAATCGGAGGATGCGTTTTATATGTAATATTGTTTTCAATATGTTTGTTTTTGCCTTTGGTGCCATTCTTGGTTATGTAAAAATCATGTCATATGCAATTTAAATATTGTGTGAACCATGTTTTGTCAGTGTCATTCATTACTTGTGCCCCTTGATGACCCTGTTAAAACCATCAACTCTTAAAAGGTAAAGGCTTTTTACTATAAAGGGTAAATAATGTGAGTGTTTGTTTAAATTCACCCACGCTTGATTATGGATGTTGGATGAAAATGCAACTCAAGCCACCATACATACAGTACAAAGTACATCTTTCAGTACAATATTTAAAACATTATGATGCTGTGACACTGAATAAAATGTGTCTGTGCAGAAGTTTTAGGCACACTCGAGAAAACCCAAGAGAATTAGTACTGTTCTCCGCCCACTGTGTGTCTGCTCTGCCTACAGAGACTCAGATATGTCAGAAAACCTTAGAGCAAATAAGCCCATGATGACATTATTACACTTGCACCAGTCAATCTACTCAATAGCAAGATATCAAAAAGCAAAAGATTGTTGAACATGTTATTTCTTATCCAGCGACTCAGTTGCGACCCACAGCCGGGTATCAGGAGATTTTATCTGGGTCACCAAATGATTTATTATAGCCTTTAGAATTTATATTTATCAGCGGTTCACATTTGAGCCAAACGAGGGCCTTTGCAGCGTACAATTCAAACGGTTTCCTCAAGTCTAATCAGATTCTACAGCCAGTTCATGTTAGCCACAAGAAATGGATTCTGGGCTAATAAGTAGGAAAGACCTGGCTAAAGCCTGCATGTCATCTAACCAAAGTACATATGAGGAGTGCCAACAAGAGGAAAAACTACGAGCAACTCCTGCTCTGTTAGTAAAAAGGCACAGCAACAGTCCAGAGGGCAGCTAATGCTAGCCAAAATGTCTATCTACTGACCAGGAAATAGATTTTGAGCCATCTTTGCTAAAGCTGAAAGCGTGTTCACTGATTTTATTTATTTATAGTTCAATATTAATCCCTTGTGGGAAATTCATCAGTGTATGGTTTTTGAGTGCAGGGGAAACAGGAGTAGCCGGAGAAAACCTGCACAGGCAAACCATGCAAACTATGTGCGGAAAGGCTCTGTGCCGACCCCAGGATTCAAGCCCAAAACCTTCTTGCTATGAGGGACGTGCGCTTCCCACTGCACCACCATACCACATCCACAGATATGTTCATGCATGAATTGATGATTGAATTTTTGAATGGTACTCCATACAGTTTGCATGTAGGCACTATGGTACCTGGCCTTGTATGTTTAAAGCGTAGCATCCTCATGGATCAGTTCGTAATAAGGAAAGAGACAGACAGAGGTGGTTGTCAGACAAGATTCTGCTGCTGTTTGGACAAAGTTTCAACTTCACAGGAAACAGTGACATGTAAGAGAAAAAGACCAACAAGAAAATACAGAGAGGACTACATTAAATATGGATTCATATTCACCACTGACAAAGGAGTTGACGAGGTACCACCGTGTTTTGTATGGCCTACACGTCTTTCAGATTATGACATGAAGCCTCATAGTTGTTGCGGCACATGGAGGCCTTGAAGGCCAAGCCTGTTGAGAGTATGTTGCATAATTTCAAAGAACAGCAGACATTCATTAGAAAAATGTGCTGAAAGCATTATATCAGGTTTAACGTTGAACAATTGCATAATGTGTAATAATTGAAACTTATTTCACCAACAGCTACTGTATGTGTAAAACCATGACAGATGAAAAATGTGCAAACAAATCAATGGTGCGTTGCATTTACCTCAGAAATACTAAAGAACAAGAACCTGTTCAGTTTGCCTGTATGATTAACCAGCATGTCATAGGGCCATATAACAACCAGAAGCTGTTGTTCCTGCCCACTACTTCACCTCACTGTATTTCTATGTCTGCTGTTGTATGTTGTGATTTTTTTTAATAGAGTCTGTATAATTTTCACAATGTCTAGGTTACTTGAAGATAACATCATAAGCAGAGGTGTGCAGAGGACATAGAAACAGTATCCATCCATCCATCCATCCATCATTTTGTTCATCTACTCACTCCATTTTGTTAAGTTTTCCATTTCAACCCATTTTACTCATTGAACTGTGGCCAAATGTAACTGAGCAAAAGTAAATTTATTTTCATCACAAACATTACTGAGAAAGAGTGAAAAGTGTCCTGCAACTGAAGTATATTTACTGGAAAAAAAAACTACTCAAGTACATGTAAAGGAGTACATGTACTTGAGTACTACACACCTCAGATTATAAGGTGATAAATGGGTTCGGGTAAAACACTCACATAAAATGTTCATTTCGGCTGCTTTATAAACTCCCCACTTAGTTGGGTTGTCAGGAAACCAGTTTGAGAACCACTGGTGGAGGATGATTCAGATTGCATTTATATACAGCTTTGTCATGTTTACCCCAAACAAACAGCCCAAACCGCTAAAAACAGCAGAATGATTTTCATTTCCAGCTCAGACTGATTGGGGTGACATAAGTCAGCTTTGTCTATCGCTGGTCCCATGCACAGACCCTCTGACACTGACGGTGTGTGATCATAAAGACGATCCCAAAGATGAGCCTGCATTGCACTTCCCAGCACACGCCCACTCTCTCACATGTCCGCCGTGCAGACACCCAGCTGTGATGTAATAAATGTTCAGGGCCTAAATCAATTTGCAATGCTTGGGGAGCATCTCTCTTGATTTAGCTCGTAAGAGAAGAAGAAAAAGCGGGAGAAAAGGATGAGGCAGAGCAACAGAAGACAGAGGGGTTCCTGTGACTATGGCAAGAGCGTGAAGTGAAGAAGTGAGACCAGGAGGGGGTCTATTAGAGAAAGGACTTCCCGTGGCGTAAATAGTATTCATGGATGACAGAGTGGTCATGGAGGATAGACAGGGCTCTTCTTCACTGTGGAGCCCGAGCTGACTCATTCTCTGCCTGGCTTTTCTTCTGGACGCAGCTCGCCAAGGGGCTCCTTTGTGCCTTAGCAGCAGGTAGCGGTGGAGTGGCAGGTCAACTCTCGGGCCAACACCACCCCCCCTTGTCCCACTGACCCCTACTGTGTAGTCCAGTGTGCAAGAGGGACAGCCTATGCATGTCTGTGTATGGCAGGGGTGTCCAATCATTGCCATGGAGGGCCGAGACACTACACTTTTTGGTGATTTCATCGAATTCCATCCCACTGATTACTCTTCGGTGAAACACTTGTTTTAGTGAGCGGCTGGAAAGAAATCCTGCAGTGTCTTGACCCTTTGTGGCAATGATTGGACACCCGTGCTGTATGGTGTATCTATGTATCATATGAGATTTTTTTTTTTTTTTTCAGAATAAACCCCCATCCTGGTCTTGTATCCAAGATTATCTTCTTTGTATAGTCTTAAAAAAAGACATCAAATAAAATCACAAAATGCTGCTTTAACCTTTATGGTTACCTAACAGACAAACAGTTATAGTGGGAACATTTCAAATGGCTCCTACAATACAGGAAGCACATTTTTAAGGCCTTTTCTTCACCCGTATGTCTTCTAATTGATTCGATGCTTTTTATCCTGAACTGTTTTTTTTCTCTCCCTGTGGTACCCAAACAGTTTTCTCAGCAGGTGGTTCCCTGCGCCATGGAGTTACCCACATAACACGCAGCCTAATCGAATAAGTGCCTCAGCGTGGTGCCCAGTATGAGTGTCGTTCCCAGAGGGGAGTTTGACCGGCGGCCGCAGGTACCTTTCATTGCCGCCTACCAGGCTTGCTCCTTTCTCCAGTGTCCTGCTGCTTGAAATTTGTCAGCCCCCTCTGGGTGTCTTTCTAGTCGTGTCAGCTGTGGGGCCCCTGATGGGAGATTTGTTGATATGATAACTCGATTAGACTACAGGATAGATGACATGGTGGAAGCGAGCACACAGGGAGATGCTGACTTCTCTCCTTAACCTCTCCTCGGGAGTCCCACGCTCAGCACCTGCTGTCAGTTAATCAGACCCGCTGACCAGTATGGTGGCCGGAGGGAAGGCGGAGGTCATTCTGGTTAGATGTGAAGGACGGTAGAGCCTGACATGGACTTGCAGCCCCTTAGCCTCTGGACATTGACTTTTTTAGTGGCTGGAATGCCTCAGAACAGACACACAGGGAAGGCATCTGAAGCATCCCAAGTGTCTCACCAGGAAAAAAATCCTGAGCAGAAGGACCCAGTTGTTCAATTTCACTTTTTATTTAAGTCTATTATGCCCGCTTCTTCATCATGTGAAGTCTCAGTGATTTAATTACCTGTGGTCTGTCAAAGGATGTTTTTGTTTCTAGTTTCTGGTCTAGAAACAAAAAACTAATCAGTATTATTTACAGTAATTAAGTGTGAATATGATTTCACTTCTATCATTTCTACTGCCAGATCTCTGTACTTCATCATGTCACCACTCTGCAAAGCTGTTATCAGCTAAGGTTCAGCTATATTTCACAGTCACAATCAGATGCTTTAAAATCTGTTGAGGTTTTATGAGCTGGACATGCAGTGACCCTCACTTTCCTCACAGGTTTTCACCATTGTGCAGAAGCCAAAAAGCATGCACAATTCCTTTTCTGTGTTTCCTCCAGGTTATTTGCTTCATGGTGCACAGGGACCACTCAAGTCAATTAAGTTCACATCTCCACTTCGGACAGACAAGGGATTTCAGTGATATGAGAAGTGCTAAAGACCATCAGAAGCCTCCCCTTTGCAGCCCAAGCTTTGAGGAGCAGCAAAAAGGACACCAAACAAAGGGCGGCCCCTCTGTGTCTCAATGACTCCTCTCTTTGTTGCCTTCTTGGGCCCCATAAAGGAAGAGGGACGCTCTTGTTTGCCCAGGAGGTGGTTTAATGGCCCAGGGTAGAACAATACTGCCACATTCAAGCCATCCAGAGGGGCTCATTATATGGGGCTGTCCCAAAGCACAGGGTCCCTGGATGTTCCCACTGGAGCAGTGGGTGAATGGTGGCGGTGGGCGGGGCAGGCCAGAGAGGGCATATAGAGGGGAGGCAAAGAGACCATTGAGGTGACAAGCAGGTTCCATCTGCCCCCCGTGCCTCCTCACCTTGCATTACGACAGCTTGGGGCCTCTCTGTGCACAAAGGGCAAATTTAGTGTGTCGGGGTGGCTTAAAACGCTCACTTTAGAAGAGACCATTGAAGGAAATATCAACACTGTAGACCACGGAACGGTGCATTCAGCCTCTCCTGCCCCCTTCCTATTGACAGGATTCCTTTTTCCTTTGAGTCCTTTTCTGCTTTCGACTCCATTCAAGTCCCATTTCTCTCATCTACCAAACTCTTCAGTCCACACCATTTTTCCCATACCTTGCAAAGGGGCGGATGACAAGAATTAAGTTAGTTCTGGCCCAGCCCAGAAGTTTTGTCCTCTCTGAGCTGTGGCAGGTAACAGTGACCATAATGAGACGAATCATCAATCACAGTTCTGCCCCTCTGGTGATCTGACATCGAGGACCCAGAGGTTAGCGGATGGATGATAGGAGGCTATACTTTAACTTGTTCTTCATCAGTTTACATCGGCCCTGTTCAAAGTTTTCCCAAAAGGTCATGGAGTACTCAGCCAGGGGGAGATATTTCTATAAATAATGTATTTAAAACCACGCCATTACCTGGACTAAATACAATTAAACAGTAAAAGTATTGTTACTTTATAATTAGCACAACACAAGTAGAAGTAGTTGTACTCATAAAAATAAGTACCTGAGTAAAAGTAAAAAGGGTTTGTCATAAAAAAATGACTCATGAAATGAAGTGGAACTGCTTACATCCATTTGCTTTAGTTTTTCTTGTTTTTTTTTAATCACATTTGTCAATTCTTTTGGTTATTTTGTACAGTTTTGCTCATTTACTTGAGAATTTTTGCTCATTTGTTGTGTGTTTGTTGATTTGTTGTTTGTTATATTCAATAATTGCAATATACTTGATTATTTCTTTGTCCTTTTTGCACATTTTAGTTTTTTATGAATTTATGTCATTATTCTACTCATTATTTTGCTATTTTTTGTGCCTTTTGTTGATTCATGTTCAGTGTTTTTGGTTAGTTTGATCATTTATATAAAGTTACTTGATTGTTTTTTGCAGTTGTTTTTTTCAATGTCTCTGTTTATATTGCAGATTTTAATTTCTTTTGTTGATTTGTGGTCATTTTGTTCCTTTTTTGTTCCTTTTTTGTTGGATCTCATGTACTTGTTCTTCATTAAACTCACTGAGCTGTGGCCAAATGGAACTTGGAGTTGAAATACAGTGTTTCATCATTAGTGTAACTAGGTACGAGTAAAAAGTGTCTTATGGGAAATTCTACTCAAGTACATGTAACTGAGTAAATGTACTTGTATACTACCCACCTCTGCTCATCAGCACCTTTTAGAAGAATCATTAAACCTTCCGTGCTTCCTTGGAATATGTTTTAATGTTTCCACAGAGACAGAGAAAGGATTTTGCTGTAAACTTCAATGACTTACTCAGGTTTTTCATGACCGTGGGCGCTTACCTATAGTATGATTGGATGTTGACTGGTCCTTATCCTCCGTTACCCATCTTCTACTGTGGTTCTCATCCATCCATCATCTTACGCTGATCCTGGTCAGGGTCACAGGGGCAGCATCCTGAGCAGAGAAACCCAAACTTCCCTCTCCCCAGCCACCTCCTCCAACTCCTCTGGGGGAACCCCCAGATGTTCCCAGGCCAGCTGACAGACACAGTCCCTCCAACATGTCCTGGGTCTGCCCCAGGGCCTCCTCCAGCTAGTTTTGGCAACTGGTGATTGGACCACCCAGGCACCTGCCTTCAGTTGCCACCCAAACCTCACAGCACCGGAACTTTCCTTACGACCCTTCCTGCAGGTGGTGGGCCCAAAGGAAGGCATAGTCATGAGGAACTTCTGAATTGCTTTTAGTCTGACCTGTCACCTAGGACCAGTTTACCTTGGGAGACCCTACCATGGGTGAATTGCCCCTGACAACATCACCTTCACATAGTGATTTCCTGAAGAAATTCTCTGGATAGCTAGCTAGCTAGATAGATAGATAGATAGATAGATAGATAGATAGATAGATAGATAGATAGATAGATAGATAGATAGATAGATAGATAAAATGTCAAAATGAAGTGAACTCTTAGAGCACATGGTTCACTTCATGATTCTTCTTCTGTCTGATTGATTAAAGTGCATTATCTAGATCCTCATCAGAAATGACACATCTGTGCAGCTGACACATTTGAAGTCTATTTGCTGTTGATATTTTTTCATCCGCCTTCACTGATGAGAACAATGCTTAAGAGCTTTGAAATAATTTCTCAAGACCCTTCACGTTAAGGCCATGGGAACAGCTATTGCAAAGCAGTCAACACAATCGTTTATGTCTAAGAGCTTATGCCTGAGCCTGAGAACCGTTCGCCTTTTGCAACCAATTTGAAGGACAAGGCCTCCATGGTCACCATACCACTCCTAGCCTTATAGTCTCCAAAATCGCATCTTCCAGACACCCCGCTGTGTCTCCATCGGCTCGTGCTGGAGCTCCCACTGGGCAAACTCAGCGGGGGCTGTCGCAGCAGGCAGGCTCCCCAGGGCCCATTTTGCAGCTGTTTTGTGCCAGACACTTGTGCATGTGTCTGTATACATGAGTCTGCTCTAAAATGTATGTACACATATATTTCTCTGTGCATTGGAGAATATGTGAGTCTTCATTTTTAGTTGCATGGGTCAGAGTGGGATGAAGACATTTCTGACCAGATGTCTTCACTCCCAGAACTCTTAGCGGGGTGCCACTGAAGTCCCGCTGGGCCACCACAGTAGGAACATACATAGTCGCCACAGGGGAAGGCCATCAGCCTTAATGATGAGACACATTAGTCTTCCTCTCAGCCTGGCCTGACATGCCCAAGTGTCTTGTTCATGGTGCCATATCCATGGCAAAAGAATGCATATGGTAGGGGTGCTTTATGAAGCCCTGTGGGAACCTGTGTTCACTCTCAGCAGTGGAGAGCATTTATGGATTGTTTAGCGCTGTAGGTGAAGTTTATTCGCTTGGCAGGAGGCCCTGATTGTCTTTCTCGATACTTGGTATAAAGTGTTTGATTTTTTCTTGATTTGCTGGGATAAAAAAATAAAGCATTTTGTAGTTTGAGTGTGCTTCTATGTAATTTCTCAGTTGTCAAACCTCCAGTTCTGACAGAGGTTCATTGTAAGAAGAGAAGAAACAGCCTGAAGTACAGGTGGTGAGTTTCAAAAGTGTATTTTAAAATCACCTATGAAGGCACTGCAGTCTTCAAGCAAAGTACACAGTTGTTTTTGGTGATGATACCAGGGAGACATCACTCCAAAATGGAGACGAGGACATCAGAGGTCACTGTGTTCTGTATCACCAGCACACATCTCCCCCACTTCACTTTCAACATCTCCATCACTGGGAGCTATCTGTTGTAGCAGATTATATAATGGCAAGCATTTCACTTGTGGAGATACAGCACATCAGAAAACGAAGCAAGCCAAGCAGAGAGCTGGAGGAGCAGGGGAACAGAACAGACTAAAAAGACCAGGGCCCATGTGTGGCTATGGATCACTCCAGAGGTTGTTTTGCATGAAAGAGTTCTTCTTTCTCTCTCTGTCTTTGCCTCCATCTTTCTTTTTCTTTCTTGTTTGCTGTATGGAGAGCGAATGGTGCTTTGTTTGCCTCCAGCCAGGAGGTAAAACTGAACTGCAGAGCCAGGCTGCCAAATGATGAAAGACTCTGGCATCCAGGGATGCACTGAGCCTGGACCAAGAGCTCAGAGCAAGAGAAAATGCTCTCTTTTCAACTTAACACTTTTTCCTGCTACATTTCTTGCCTTCTGCCTTTTTGGTGTTGTTTTTTTTCCATCATCAGGGCAAGTATTTTTTTACCATTTGCACCGCAGCCTTGGAGCAACAGCTCCTCGTGGGAGATGGTTGGATGGATGGAAGCAGTGAAGAGGAGGATGGGCAGTGAAATGAGTGTTTATGTGTATATGTTTGAATCATGGGGATCCAGGGCTGCACTTTGAATGTGGGTGTGCTGGTTTTTTCTTATTCTTGACAATGCTATCATGCCCCTCGTCCCAGCACCATGTTAGAGCAAAATGATATATATCTGCTTTCTGAAAGTCATTTAAAAAATATCAATTTCCACGACACTTAGTCTTTACGTTCTAACAGCTTACACATGCAGAAGCTCCACAGTTTAATAGTATATCTTCTTTCATTCTCTCAAAATATGTTCCTAAATAGTTTAGCTGAACTATTGAATGAGATATTTTAAATAGGGATGGGCATTTTAAGTGATATTTGACATTGCCTAATCAGGCCAATTAAAATCAGTCAGTCTATTAATGTGTGCCCTCCATCCAAACCAAAATAATGAACAAGGATTAGTTAGACACAAATAACATTCGATTTGAACACGTCAGACTGGACATACTCTAAATAACCTTTAAAATCAAGTGCTACTTTATACTTTATACTATACTTTAATAGTACATAAAAGAAATGCCTATTATTTAAGTGTTTGAAGGTTGCCTTGGTCCGCTGACAGTACGACTCATTTAGTGATGAATAAATGTGTCTGCTGCGGTCGCTGAGTTAAATGCCGATTTCTCCAGTATTATCTTTACTGCTATTTCTATCATTGTTCTCATTATTATTATCATCAATATTATTATTACTTTGGATCTCATGTGTACCTGACATTTTAAACAGGAATGTGATGTGCAGAATGTGTCAGTCACGGTGGGATCAGTCAGCTCGTTGGCGGTCAGCGGCCTGGTAAGCCAGACGGATAGATTTGTGCACTCGTGCCTCACGTCTAGAAGGTCCTGGGTTCAATCCCAATGCTGGGGGGCAGGGCCTTTATGTGTGGAGTTTGCATGTTCTCCCCATGTCTGTGTGGGTTCTCTCCAGGTACTCTGGCTTCCTCCCAAAAACATGTACAGTGGTGCCTCAGATACCGACGATAATCCATCACGGCCTGTATCCGAATCAGTCATTATCCAAATGGACTTTTTCCATAAAAATACATGTAAAACCAATTAATCCGTTCTGGACCCACAACAAACTCCCATATGAAGTATGTA